>BPLR01017726.1:0-95131 GCA_021605095.1 Caerostris extrusa | reverse complement strand
TGGCTAGCGCTCTGGATCTCGGTACCACAGGTTACGGGTTCGAGTTCCGGCGGTGCCATGGATGTTTGTAGTGGTTCGGAATCCACTTTAAACCGTAGGTCCCGGTCTGTTTAGCCTAAAATATGCACAAGATGACCGTAAAGCGACAAACGAAACCAAATAGATAATTATGTTAAAAATAGTTTTTAAAAACTATTGGTGAAATTTAAATATTATATAATATAAGTTTTATTTTAACAAAATTAATTTTTTTTAGTATGAAAAAAAGTGTAAATAAAAGTAGGGCCTGATGGCACTAAATACGACATGTTTCAGGGTTCATCCCGGCGATGCCACAAATGTTTGTAGAGGTTCCGAATCCACTTTAAACCGTAGGTACCTTTCTAATATGACTGTTGGGTGTAGAGCTGCGAAAAATCCTACGCCGTAAAAAACAGCTCCCTTTTCTTCAAATCTGTCAGTAGGCATATAGTGATTAGGCCATAGTCTTTTTTCTATATTATTTTCTTTCCACCATATTTCTGCAAAAACCCAAAATACATGTATTCCAAGGCTTAACACTTCTAACACAAGAATCTCGTACAAAAACTAAATTTCCCTAAGAGTAAATGGCTTCAAAGTTCAGTATAAAGAAAAGAACAGAGACATTTTCTCACAAAAAGAAAACAGAATGTGTCAAAAGCTCACTGTTGTGACATATTTTCAAACATTGTCATGGATTTCTCCCTTTTCGGACGTTATTTAGTTTAATAAAAGTATTTTTTAAAAGAGAAGACAGAATCATTTTTAAGATTGCTTAAAAACTCCAATGTATTGATTTGTAAGCCCTGAGCAAATTGGGCGAGGAAAAAATTTCATGCAAGAGCATTATTTAAAATAAGTAAAATATTTGTGCATTGAATTAGTAGAAGATAAATGGTCTAAATTTTCTCAAAAAGGTAAGTATTTTTCAAAAAATTTAGAGAAAAAAAAATGTAATCCTATTCATGTTTTTAAAGCAACTCTTAAACGATAAGAACATTTATTGTATATATTTATTTTAAGAAGAATGTTCATTTGAAAGAAACTCAGAATAATATTTTTCACATAATCGATTAGATAGTTAAGTTAAAATGATTTTTAAAACTGTCTTCAGGAATTTAAAATATTACATGTACCAATTTTTTATTTTCCCAAAATGTAGGCCTAGTGGCCAATGACTAGCGCGCTGTCGCTTGGTATGACAGGTTTCGGTTTGAGTCCTGGCAGTGCCCCGGCGTTTGTAATGTTTCGGAATCCACTTTAAAACCCCAATCCCGGTCTAACAGGATCGTAGAGCTGTCCGGAGGTATTGTTACTCAGCAGAAGTAGTTATCTTCAAGCTACAGATACCCTCTGGGTAGTACTAAGTGAGTAACTTCCGTGCAGTCCTTGCTTATGGCATAAAAAAGTCAACTGTCTAAGTATTTGCCAGCTGCATTAAAAAAAAAATTGAATAACAGAAATGTAAAATAATATCATAATAATCTACTTTTTCAATTCCTTCTATTAGCTCACGCTCTTTGTATATATATCCTGTTCAAATTTTCAATCGTTCATTAAATACTTTTTTATTCATCCACTCAAATTAAAATAAATTTTTTTGAACTTGTGGTGAATGACACTTGATGTTAGTACATAATTTCAAATATTAGTTGAGTATTTAAATTTCATTAATTTTAGTTTTTAGATTTAAGTTGCATGTATCTACCAATAGATGGCGCCAGATAAATTTAAAAATGAATGAAAATTATTTATGAAGGACTTTCTGCAATATAGTTAAAAAAAGTAGGAATTTACTTTAAAAATATATAAATATATAATAAAATCAGTTATGAAAGTTTGTAACAGAGACTCATTGGAATCAAATTATCCCTAGACAAAAAATCTGCAATAATGGTCTTAAGAAAATAGTAAGGTAGTTTCCTTCAATAAAAAACGAAAACAAATTGCTTAAAATTCGTGGAAATTTTCCCTAAAAATTACTCAGGATTGTTCTTCAATAATAAATTTATCTTTTGTATCTTTAAGATCTATACATTTATGCCAATTGAAATTTTTTTTTTTTGGAAAAGTTTTCTCTTTATCGTAAGTCTTTCGATCTATCAACCTGATTGCTGTTATTGCCATTGAGTTTCGAAAACCACTTTGAAAATTTCTGCGCGAAATGTGTGATTTCCCATAGAATAGGTCTCGGGCACTAAACGGCCATACTTTAAAGCGTTTTCTTTCTTTCTTTCTTTAAAAAAATAGAAAAAAAAAAGAAACCATTTGGTGTGCATTGGGTGAGACTTTTCAGTAATGCTTTCACGTTGGGAATTTTCTCTTCCATTTGGTAGTGAAAAGTAGTTTTCACTGTGCTGAAAATTTGTTTTCTATATTATTTTCTCCACCATCTATCTGTCTCATCTGTTATTTCCGTCGTACGAAAATGCATAAACCCGAAATATTTTTTTTCTATTCGAAAGCTTAACACTTTTTTAACACAAGAATCTCGTACAAAAACTAAATTTCCCTGAGATAAAATGTCTTCGAAGTTCAGTATAAAGAAAAGAACGAGACATTTTCGCAAAAGCAGAATGTGTCAAAAGGCTCACTGTTGGGACATATTTTCACACATAATCATTTAGATTTCTTTTTCGGACTTTATTTAGTTTTATGAAGGTATTTTTATAAGAGAAGGCAGAATCATTTTTTAATATTGCTTAAAGTTTCCACTGCATTAATTTGAAGCCCTGAGCAAATTGGGCGAGGAAAAAATTTCATGTAGAGCGTTATTTAAAATGTATAAAATATTCTGGAAGTAAATTAACAGAAGATAAATGACCTAAATTTTTTAAAATGTAAGTATTTTTATAAAATTTACAGAAAACAAAATGTAACTTATTCATGTTTTTAAAGCAACTCTAAACGATAAGAACATTTATTTTATATATTTATTTTAAGAACAATTCATTTTAAAGAAACTCAGAATAATATTTCTCACATAATTAATTTGATAGTTATGTTAAAATGAGTTTTAAAAACTGTTGGTGAAATTTAAATGCTACATAGTGCTATTTTTATTTACTCAAATAATTTTTTTTTTAATATGAAAATAAATTTTACTTTATTTTAAAATTTTTATTTTGTTATTTTTTTTCACATGAAAAACTCACCTTATAAATTTGGGTTTTTTGTCTTATTTTCAGTAAAGAAAATGAAAACAAACAACACAATTTATGCGTGCATAAATTCAAAAAAAAGGCAGCTTAACGAGCGTTTTGTTGACAATTTTTTTTACATTTCTTTTGCCTGATATAAGGAACGTTTTCCACTTCAACTCAGTGCCGAGGAGAAAGAATTACAGCAAAGTGAATTTGTCCCAAAAAAGCAGAAAATTTCAATTGACATAAAATTTATAGATCTTAAGGATACAAAAGATAAATTAATTATTGAGGAACAAACCTGCATAATTTTTAGTGAAAATTTACATACATGTTTAAGCAATTTGTTTTCGTTTTATTGAAGGGGAAAGTACCCTTTTCTATTTTCTTAAGACCATTAAGACTAAAATAATTCTTAAGACTATTTTTTATATGGAAAATTTGATTCCAATGAGTAGGAAACTTTCTGTTCTCTTGAAACTGAGTATGTTACATAAATAGCTTATTATGGTATTATTTTGCATTTCTGTTCGTTAAATATTACATTTAAAAGAATATGTTTTCCCTAAGACGCAATGATAAATATAATTGCTTTACATTTGTGAATGTAAGCCTGTAAATAAGCCGTGAGAGCATTTTTTATTTAAGAAACTGAAATAAATTAAAAAATCCCGTATATAAGCCGAAATGACAAAAAAAAAAAAATACTGTAAATTTCAAACATGTTGCCATGATGCTAGGAAGGTATCCAGACATCCCAATACGTGAAAGTGAATATAATGAACACGAAAATCAATTTTCAATTTTAAAATTTTGCTTTATTCGCTTATTGAAAAATTATGTATATAAATTTTAATAAAACAATTTTATATATTGTAATATAAAAATTATAATATATAAAAGTATGGTTTCTTCATTAAATGAAACAAATATTTTGTTTCATTAGATTATTAGGATATTATTTTGAATTTCTATTCATTGAATATTGCATTTATTCAGCATATAGTTTCCTAAGTCTCAAGGGTAATAATATATATCTTATACATCTGAATATAAGCCAGGCATTTTTAATCAAAAAATTTATCAAAAACTAAAATCCCGTATATAAGCCGAAATGACAAAAAGATTACTGTAAATTTCAAGCATGTTGTCATATTGGCAAAACTGATACCAGGAATGTACGCAGACATCTCAATGAGTGAAAATGAATATAGTGAATGTAGAAGTGAATTTTAAAGCGTTAATCTGAACGTGAAAGAATTACTGAAAAGTCCCACCCAATGCACACCAAATGGTTTCTTTTCTTTTCTTTTTTTATAAAAATAAATGAATAGTTTAAAAACTAAAAACTCGCTTTTAGAGTTAATCAAACTAAAATGTAAAAAATTCTTTAACAGAAGAATAAAATGACTGACGAGAAAATGAATGTTACTGTTCTAAAAGCGTGGGGTGCTCGATATCAATCGTTATAATTTTTCACTAGTTACATTCCGAAATGCAGAGTTAGTTTAAAAATGTCATACAAAGCATCCCACGCTTTTAGAACAGTGACATTCATTTTCTCGTGAGTCATTTTATTCTTCTGTTAAAGAATTTTTTACTTTTTAGTTTGATTAACTCTAAAAGCGAGTTTTTTAGTTTTTTTTTTAAACTATTCATTTATTTTTTACTTTTTAGTTTGATTAACTCTAAAGATGTGATTTTTTAGTTTTTTTAAATTATTAATTTATTTTTTACTTAGTTTGATTAGATTAAAAGCTTGTTTTTTAATGTTTTTAAACTATAATATTTAAATGAGGTCCCGGTATGGAGGAGTGGAACTATAGTTCTTACAATAATGTAATTGTGAGTAAAACAAAAGGCTATCGCTTAAATTAGGGCAAAATCGAGCCCAAAGAGTCAGTTACAAACATATACAGGTGAAACTAATATAAAAACGTATTAAAAGGAATCAACTGTTTTCTTTCTGAAAGATGGCTGTAAATGTTTCTTTGCAGCTTAAATAGTGTAAATGAGGAGAAACAGATCTCAGAGGAAAAAGTCAGTTACATACATACAAACATACAGGTGAAACTAATAAAAGCGTATTAATAAAAATAAAACGCTTCAAGTATGGCCATTTAGTGCTTGAGACCTGTTCTTTGGGAAATCACACATTTCGCGCAGAAATTATTGAAGTGGTTTTCGAAATTCAATGGGAATAACAGCAATCAGATTGATAGATCGAAAGAATTACGGAAGAAAAGAAGTTGTCCAAAAAGAAAATTTCAATTGGCATAAAATGTATAGATCTTAGAGATACAAAAGATAAATTTATTATTGAAGAACAAATGTGAGTAATCTTTAAGGAAAATTTCCATGCATGCTTAAGTAATTTTTTTTCTTTTTATTGACGGAAACTACCGTTCACTATTTTCTTAAGACCATTATTTTAGACATTTTACTTTGAGAATTTGATTCCAGTGAGATAGATATGATTAGCCTTTTTACAAACTTTCATAACTGATTTCATTATATAAAAAGTAGATTATTAGGATATTATTTTACATTTCTGTTAGTCATTTTTTAATGTAGCAGGCAAATACTTAGACAGCTGCCTTTTTAAGCCATAAAGCCTTTTTTTAGCAAAGGGCAGTACTGACGTTACTCACTTAGCACTACACAGGTGTGTGTGTGTCAGCTTGAAGATAAGCTACGGATGCGGATTAACAATACTCCCACAAAGCTCTATGAATATGTAAGATCAAGACAAACGGTTTAAAGTGGATTCCGAAACACTACAATCACCCAGATCATCCCCGGACTAGAACCCGAAACCTGTGGTATCCAGCGCCAGAGCGCTAGCCACACGGTCATCAAGTTCCACTTCTTTTTTAAACCACTTTTATAAATAAAAAAATAATTTCGGGAAAATAAATATTGAATTATGTAGCATTTAAATTTCACGAACAGTTTTTCAAAATCATTTTAACTTAACTATCTAATCGATGTGAAAAACATAACTAAATTTATTTCAAATGAATTATTCTTAAAATAAAAAAATATATATAACGTTCTCATCTTTCGGGGTTTCTTTAAAAACGTGAATAAGTGACATTTTTTTTCTGTAAATTTTTGAAAAATACTTACATTTTAAAAACCTTAGGCCATTCATCTTCTGTTAATTCACTGCAGTAATATTTTATATATTTCAAATAATCCTCTACTTAAAGTTTTTCCTCGCCCAATTTGCTTAGGGCTTCGAATCAATACATTGGAGTTTTTAAGCAGTCTTAAAAGTATTTCTCCTTTGCTTTTAAAAATACCTTCATAAAACTAAATAGCGTCCAACGGAGAAATCTAAAAGATTATGTTTGGAAATATGTCCCAACAGTGAGCTTTTTGACACATCCTTTTTTTTTGCGAAAATATCTCGTTATTTTCTTTATACTAAACTTCGAAGACATTTTCTCTTAGGGAAATTTAGTTTCTGAGCGAGATTCTTGTGTTGGAAGTGTTAAGCCTTGAATACAAAAAAAAAAATTTTTCGGGTTTATGCATTTTCGTACGACGGAAATAACAGGGGAAAGGAAAGCGGAGACACGAAGATGGTTGAAAAAAATAATATAGAAAACAAATTTTCAGCACAGTGAAAACTCCTTTTCACTACCAAATGGAAGAGAAAATTCCCAACGTGAAAGCATTACTGAAAAGTCCCACCCAATGCACACCAAATGGTTTCTTTTCTTTTTTTCTTTTTTTTAAAGAAAGAAAGAAAACTCTTTAAGCATGGCCGTTTAGTGCCCGAGATCTGTTCTTTAAGAAATCACACATTTTAACAGAAATTTTCAAAGTGGTTTTCGAAACTCAATGGGAATAACAGCAATCAGGTTGATAGATCGAAAGAATTACGACAAAGAGAAAAAACTTGTCCAAAAAAAGAAAATTTCAATTGGCATAAAATGTAAGATCTTACAGATACAAAAGATACATTTATTATTGAAGAACAAACCTGAGTAATCTTGACGGAAAATATCCATGCATGTTTAAGCAATTTGTTTTCGTTTTATTGAAGGGAAACTACCCTTCACTATTTTCCTAAGGTCAATTTTTCGACTTTTTGTTTTGAGAATTTGATTACAGAGTGCAAGAAATGGTCAGCTCTTTTACAAACTTTCATAACTGATTTTATTATATAAAAAGTAGATTATTAGGATAATATTTTGCATTTCTGTACGTCGATTTGTTTTCTAATGCAGTGGTCAATATGGCTTTTTTATGAGATAAGCAAGAGCTGCACCAATGTTACTTAGCACTACGCAGACGGCAAGTGCAGCTTGAAGATATGCTACGGAGGTGGATAACACTACCCCCCAACAGTAACACTCTACTATCATGTTAGACCGACACCGACGGTTTAAAGTGTATTCAGAAACTCTACAAACATCCATTAATATGCCGGGACTTTGAACCGAAACTTGTGATACAATGTGGCAGAGCTCTTAGCTACTAAAAATCAGGCCCTATTTCATTCCGTGCTAAAAAAATTAATTTTGGGAAAATAAATATTGTATTATGTAATATTTAAAATTCACCAACAGTTTCAAAAAAATCTTTTAACTTAACTATATAATCGATGTGAAAACATTACTAAATTTCCTCCAAAGGAATTATTCTTAAAATTAAAATATACATATAATTTTCTTATTTTTTGAGTTGCTTAAAAACATGAATAAGTAAAATCTTTTTTCCTGAAAATTTTTCATAAATACTTACAATTTAAAAACCTTTAGGCAATTTATCTTGTGCTGATTAACTGCACAAATTTTTCATACATTTTAAAGTAATCCTCTGGCTTAAATTTTTCTCGCAAAATTTGATCTGAGGGCTCCAAATTAATACATTGGAGTTTTTAAGCAATCTTAAAAATGATTCTGCCTTCGCTTATAAAAAACACCTTCATAAAACTAAATAACGTCCGAAAGGAGAAATCTAAATGATTATGTTTGAAAACATGTCCCAACAGTGGGGCTTTTGACACCTTTCTGTTTTTTTTCAAGAAAACGTCTCGCACTTTTCTTCGTACTGAGTTTAGAAGACATTTTCTCTCAGGGAAATTTAGTTTTTGTACGAGATTTTGTGTTGGAAGTGTTAAGCCTTGAATACAAAAAGAAAGTATTTCGGTTTATGCATTTTCGTACGACGGAAATAGCAGGGGAAAGGAAAGCAGAAACAGAAAGATGGTGGAAAAATATTATAGAAAACAAATTTTTGGGCACAGTGAAAACTTTTTTTTCACTACCAAATGGAAGAGAAAATTCCCAACGTGAAAGCATTACTGAAAGGTCCCACCCAATGCACACCAAATGGTTTCTTTTTTTTTTCTTTTTTTTAAAGAAAGAAAGAAAACGCATTAAGTATGGCCGTTTAGTGCCCGAGACCTATTCTATGGAAAATCACACATTTCGCGCAGAAATTTTCAAAGTGGTTTTCGAAACTCAATGGGAATAACAGCAATCAGATTGATAGATCGAAAGAATTACGATAAAGAGAAAACTTGTCCAAAAAAAGAAAATTTCAATTGGCATAAAATGTATAGATCTTAAAGATACAAAAGATAAATTTATTATTGAACAACAAGTCTGAGTAATCTTTAGGGAAAATTTCCATGCATGTTTAAGCAATTTGTTTTCGTTTTATTGAAGGGAAACTGCCCATCATTTTTTTCTTAAGACCATTATTGTAGACTTTTTCTATATGGTGAATTTGATTCTAGTGAGCAAGATATGATCAGCTCTCTTACAAACTTTCATAACTGATTTTATTATATAAAAAAGATTATTATGTAGACTATGACGATAATATTTTTGCATCTCTGTTCATCATTTCTTTTTCTAATGTAGTTGGAAAATACTTTGACAGTTGCCTTTTTATGCCATAGCCAAGGGCTGCACCGACGTTATTAACTTAATATTACCCAGGGTGTATACGTGTAGCTTGAAGATAACCTACGGTTGCTGAGTAACAATACCCCCACAAAGCTCTACGATCACGTTAGGCCGGGACCGACGGTTAAAAGTGTATTCTGAAACGCTACAAACATCCATGACTCCACCGGGACTCGAACCCGAAACCTGTGATATCTAGTGAAAGAGCGCCAGCCACTCGGCCATCAGGCTCCACTTTTTTAACCCACTTTTATTCATATAAAAAATAATTTTGGGAAAATAAAAATTGTATTCTGTATCATTTAAATTTTACCAATAGTTTTTAAAAACCATTTTAACTTAACTATCTAATTGATTATGTGAAAAAAAAATTATTCTGAGTTTCATTCAAAAGAATTGCTCTTAAAATAGAAAGATAAAATAAATGTTCTTATCTTTTAGAGTTGCTTCAAAAACATGAATAACTTACATTTTTTTTCCGTAAATTTTTGAAAATAGTTACATTTTTTATAAATTTTGACTATTTATCTTCTGCTCATTCACTACAGGAATATTTTATATATTTTAAATAATCCTCTGCGTGAAGTTTTTTCTCTCGCCCAATTTGCTTAGGGTTCCAAATCAATACATTGGAGTTTTTAAACATTCTTAAAAATTATTTCGCCTTCACTTATAAAAAGACTTTCATGAAACTAAATAAACGTCCGAAAGGAGAAATCTAAATGATTATGTTTGAAAATATGTCCCAACAGTGAGCTTTTTTGACACATTTTTTTTTGAAAATGTCTCGTTCTTTTCTTTACACTAAACTTCAAGCCATTTTCTCTCAGGGAAATTTAGTTTTTGTACGAGATTCTTGTGTTAGAAGTGTTAAGCCTTGGAATACTAGAAAAGAAATATTTCGGGTTTATGCATTTTCGTACGACGGAAATAAGAGAGGAGACTGAAAGATGGTGGAAAAAAAAAAAAAATAATATGGAAAAAAATTTTTGAGCATAGTGAAAACTTCTTTTCACTACCAAATGGAAGAGAAAATTCCCAACGTGAAAGCATTACTGAAAAGTCTACCCAATGCACACCAAATGGTTTCTTTTTTTTTTTTTTTTTTTAAAAAGAAAGAAAAAGAAAGCCCTTTTATGGCCAAAAAGTGCACACCAAATTTTCTTGCCCGAAAACTTTTCAAAAATTTTCAAAGTGGTTTTCGAAACTCAATGGAAATAACAGCAATCTGGTTGATAGATCGAAAGAATCACGGCAAAGAGAACTCTGCCCAAAAAAAGAAAATTTCAATTGGCATAAATTGCATAGATTTTAAAGATACTAAAGATAAATGTATTATAGAAGAACAAACCTGCATAATCTTAAGGAAAATTGTCATGCACGTTTAAACAATTTGATTTCATTTTATTGAAGGGAAACTAGCGTTTACTATTTTTTTAAGACCATTATTGTAGACTTTTTGATTTGGACAAATTTATTCCGGATGAACAGGAAACGCTCTGTTCTCTTGGAAACTTAGTATATTATGGAAAAGTAGCTGTTTATGATATTATTTTGCATTTCTGTTCATTTAATATTCCGTTTATTCAGTATAAGTTTTCCTAAAACGCAAGAGTCGTTATAATTACCGTATATTTCGGAATATATAGTCAGTGTATAAGCCGTGAAGGCATGTTTTAATCAAAAAATTTAAATTAAATTTAAATCCCGTATATAAGCCGAAATGACAAAAAAAAAAAAAATGAATGCATCCTTGAAACATGTTGCCAAGATGTCATGAAGGTATCCAGACATCTCAATGAGTGAAATTGAGTATAATGAATCAAGAAGTCAATTTTAAAACTTTACTTTATTCGATTATGTACAACAAATCATTTGTTTTCATTTTAATGAAGGGAAACTAATTTTCATTGTTTAGACATTTTTATATAGATAATTTGATTTCAATGAGGAAGAAACTTAAAAAGTAGTCTATTAGAATATTATTTTGCATTTCTATTCACTAAATATTGCATTTATTCAGTATATGTTTCCTAAAAAGGCAAGGGTTATTAGAACTACCGTATATTTGTGGTTAGAAAAGGCAGTTTATAAGCAGTGGAGGTATTTAAAAAAAATTAACTGAAATTAAAATCCCATTTATAAGCCGAAATGATAAAATAAATTACTCTAACCTTCAAACATGTTGCCATGAAAGTGAAAATGATATAGTGAATGAAATGAATATAGTGAATGCAGAAGGAAATTTTCAAACTATGTCTTATTTGATTATGGGCAACAAGCAATTTTTTTAAATTTTATTGAAGGTAAACTACAGTCCACAATTTTCTTTTAGACCATTATTGTAAACTGTTTTCTATGGAGAATTTGATTCCAGTGAGAAAGAAACAATCAGCTCTTTTTTAGACTTTCATAACTGAATATATTATGTAAATAAATTGCTTATTAGGATAAAATTTATTTTCCTTAAATAATTCATTTATTCAGTATATATTTTCTTAGACAGAAAGGATAATTATAGTTACCGTATATTTGTGAATATAAGTCAGTCATTTTTTAATCAAATGATTTAACAAAAATTAAAATCACGTATATAAGCCGAAATGATAAAAAGTACTGTTACCTTCAATCTTATTGCCATGATGCCATGAAGGTATTCAGACATCCCAATGAGTGAAAATGAATATAGTGAATGAAGAAGGGAATATTGAAATTTTGCGATATTTGATTATGGACAACAAGCTATTTGTTTTTCCCTCTTCTTAAGTCCGTTTCAATGATAATAATATAGCTGTCAACATGTTGAAAGCTCTATTTTCTGATATTCCAGGAGATTTTAGTAAATATTGAACAAAATAATATCTAATTAAAGATCGTACAGTCATGATAAGCATGAACTTATCTTCATTCATAATCCAATACAACTTAATAACATATGAAAAATTTGAAATGAATTTCATCACTTATCACTGGCATGATCTGAAAAATTGCTCCAGTGATGGAATTTTCTTGAGTTTCCTTTCTATATGCTGACTCAGACGCCATCAGCTCTCACCTTTTGGGCCAACTGAAGCACATAATCTGTATTCATGTCCCTTGCAAATTGTTAAGTGCAGCCCATGCATGAAACGTGATAAGATACTGATACCCCCTACCAGTCCAAAGATATTTACGATGGGATGTCATGATAGAGAGATGAATGCACTTACCTCAGGAAAACTTTGAGAAGGGGGGGTTCTGATCTTTGTTAAAAAGGCTTATCGCCTTTGTTTCCCAAAAATTAAATTTTCAAGTTTGCCACATCTGGTGCTGGATGGATCTTGTTTGTATACAAATAACTTGGTGGAATTTTTTCTGCGCAAAGTGTGGAATTTATCTAGATTAAATTTCGTTGGGAAGTTTATTTTGAGTTTTCTTCAAAAATAAATTTTTAATAACAACATATGTGGGCAAGTGTTTGCTTAAGGGTAAAGTATAGCGAAAGTGAGTGGTAGTAAAATTTAAAATTCAATTTGTTAAATATATAACTTGCATTGAATTCATGTTGTTTTCACTGTTTGGGGAAATCTAAGTTAATTTAAGAAATACTGTCAAATATTTATCTTATTATCACAAATGTTATTAGATGCTGGGTAGTGGTATATCGTGAGGTTTAATCTACATATTTCCTTTGTGGGACTTTTTATGAGGTACCAATTTACTGCATATATATAATTTTTTTTAATTTGTTACAAAATTACTTATAGCTACTTATGAAGTTTCAAAAAAATATTTATGTGATTTCTTTTATGTGGTTCTTCCTTATCCCTTCCACAGAAACAGTGAACTAACGAGCATTTCTGGCATTATTGTTTAGTACCTTAATTTGATTTAATTTTAAATGGTTTTTTTGTGAAATACTAATTAACAAATAAATTGATTTCTTTATTAATAAATTTTTCAATTGTGAAACATAATTTACTTTAAAATAATATACAGTTCTTTTAAACTCTACTTATTAAATGACAAACACAAACCAATTATTAATGAAAAACCAATAGCCAAAGGTTCACAGTTCTATTACTAATACAATCATAGTGATTGATGCACCAATTTCACTTCTCGAAAACCGGAACTCAACTGATCCTACATATCCTTGGAGCCTTTCTTATATCTTTTTGCAGGGATTCCAGAAGCATTCTTGAGAATCTCCCTCTTGTAAGACCCACGATATGTCAACAGTTTCCCCGTATCTTCCTCGAGATCTATCAACCTCGATAAAAATCCGCCAAAAATCTTCAGTTAATGCTACCAAATACCACATGAAACCTTTAACCAAGATCGCGATATTGACTTCATTTTTTTTTTTTTATTTTCTTCCTAGTATAAAGCGCATTTGGTGTATTTTTTACAGAATAATATCATTTGCTTTTTTTTTTTTTATGTTGGATATCGGTAGACTTTGTGTTCCACTTATGTATGCCATGAACAATCTGACAATGGGCGAGGAGGGTAAGACTTTGCCTTACAAGGGGGTATAAGGGTAAATGCTCCGTATGAGAATATCGTTACGTGAGAAAATTCCACCGTCTAGTTAGTATATTGATGCGATACATTTTAAACACGCAGTCAAAATAGTCTTAAGGTTTTGGGGACTGACAAGAACGCTACCAGAGAATTTAAAACTTTATGCCTTTAACGCACTAAAATTGGATAAATTAATTTCTGTGTATAAGCCAAGAATTGTTTACCTTTTTTAAAACTAAAAAGGGTTCATATATGGATATACATACTGGTTAATATACGGATACACTAACCTCTAAAATCTCCTAATGTAACCGTGGTTCCACCTACACAACCATGTTTCCTCCCACACATTGTAAGAGCACTCCTTGCACAGTTAAGAAGAAATCGTCAGTAGGCATCGAGACTCTCACCAAAGAGGGCATTCAGTGAAAACTCCGATGCTACTGAGAGAAGCGCAATTCACTCGCTTCTGTTGTGTACCATTTACTTTACAATTCTCTCATCCCGAGAGAAATAATACTTAGTGCAATCCTGTGTATTTATTGGCTTACAAACTCCCATCGAGAGAAGAAATATGTTTCGCTATCCAGCGTGTACCGACTACTAGATTTACAGATTAGAAGTGGAATCCTTCCACGAATCTTTAATTATATGTCTTTAAATGTAGTAAATATTAAAATATAACTCGACTATCGATTATGTGGAAAATGGCAAGCGGCCAAATCGGACAACTGGTGTTGGACAGAGTGGTGTAATAGGAAAAGAGTCATTTTCGGAGATGTTTTAATTGCCAGAAAATAATTTTAATACCTAAAATTCTGCATTATACAATGTCAGAAGAAAAATTAGATGAAAAAAAAATACCACAATTATACTTTTTTACTCGCAAACCTGCTTTGTATGACGTATATGGGACAATAATCCCTAACAAATTATCAACTCGTCTGTTTACGTGTTTAAAAGGCTTTTTACTTCCACATATACTGTAGTAGAACTATATACACTTAATAAATATGATAATATATTCAATCTTTAAATTATTCAAGAGATGACCTACTTAACAGTCTTTCTATACACCAGAACTTCCTTCCACTTTCAAACACGAGCTTACATTTTCACAACTTTTGATGTTTTAAAAATGTAAACAAGGACAAGGACAAACAAGTGTCTTATTCAAAATAATAAACAGGACACTTTGGTCCTTCTCAGCTCTAAAGGAGTGGTGCGTAAACAAACGCTTGAAAACAAGTTTTAAGAATTCAATCGATAAAAAAGACCTTCAAAGATTTCAAAGGAGATAATTAAAATTCATTGCTTTTTAAAGGATTCTATTTTTATTGTTACTGTGCTACGATTATTTGTAGCTGTAATGCAAACCATTAAATGTGTATTATGCTACATAACACTGTACACAGTATTGTTTAAAGTATAATATGTATAAAATAATCAAAGTATAAAAGTCAAAGTAAAAAGAACGAATCTATTACTTGTTAAGCGATGTCTTAACGAGAGTACGAATCGAATCGAGTCGAATCAACCTCGAGTGGATCTGGATACCCGTCTGCCCTCGAGAAACATGTCATGTTATCTCTGCCTGTGATTGACGTAAATGGTAGCTGTAAATTGTTACCGCGAGAATCCCTTTGATGTGCTAAAAAATCGACTCTGGTCGGAGCTCGGTCGAGGAACGTTACACACACGGAGGGTTGTGAAAAAACTGACTTACAATTGATAAGAGAGTCTGATTTAATTATTCTGACCTCTCGTGTGGACTCTGCTTTAAGGGTTTTGTCAGACATGCGCCATGCAAAGCAGTTTAAAAGTTTAATAGCTATTTTATAGTATTTTAATATAGAAATGAAAATCAATTACTTGTTAAGCAGCGTCTGAACGAGAGTACGAATCGAGTCGATCTCTCTTAAAGGTTTCCGTCTGACCTCGAAAACAAGTCACGTTGCCTTAGCCTGTGATTGACTACTGGTCGTAAATGATTTCCGTGAGAATCCCTGCACATGTACTGAAAAATGAATGAATCTCATGTACTGAAAAAAAAAAACGACTCTGATCGGAGAGCGGTTAGAATCATTAGACACACGGAGGGTTGTGAAAAAAATGTTTTATAATTGGTTATAGTCTTTAATCCTTCTGGTCTCTCTTGTGGACGCTGCTTTAGGGTTGTTTGTCAGACATGCGCTGTGGAAATCAGCTTCAAAAAGAAAAAAGTTTAATAGTTATAGTATAATTTTTCTTTTGATAGTGCACTTTAAAAATTTTAATTATTAAAAATTAAAATCATTTTCATTGTAATTAAAACTATTCCAAAATTAACTCTTTTCTCCAATTACGCTAGCGGCCTGATGGCAAATTGATCAACGCTATGGTCTTTGATACCACAGGCTTCAGGTTCGAATCCTAGCAGTGGAATGTATGTTTGTTAGGGTTCACAGTCCCGTTAAACTATAAGTCCCGGTCGAATTAGCCTAAAGCGTACAAAGAATGAGCGTAGAGCGACAAACCAATACGCTTCTATGAATCTGTTCTACTTGAAAGCTCGTTAATTTCCTACAAAAATTCCATGCTTAAACTATACATTATCCTGCATTGTACTGCTGTACATCCATTAAAGTGTAGAAGATTGTGCTCAAACACGAATGTTTAATGTCGAAAATCAAAACATTTCACTGTTTTTTCGAAGCAATAACATCTAGTGGAATTCCGCAGTAGTAATCAAATCTGAAGACAAATCCATTTTAGAGTTCGCATTCTATTTTCTACGAAATTTCCTGTTCTATGAAGGGGGAAATCTCTTAAAAGCTCCATTACGTACAGATAACCTGAAATAGTGTCTTGCGAAAACAATGAGCTTTGATCGGAGTTTTTCAAGTAAACTCTTTGTTTTTTTTTTTCTTGCTATCATGTTGAAATAACAAAACACATGCTGTTTGTTCACGTTTCTTATTTTCGAAATCGGTTTGTCTCAGTATATAGTACAAGTTGATATTATGTAAATATTTACAAAAAAGCATTTGTTTACTGGTTTTACCATACATTTAAAATAAAAGACCACGTTTTTATAGCTTTATTTTTAAATCGGTTCTTTACCTTTCGTAAGCAGTTTTGAGTTTGTTTCTAAAATCATTAGAAAGTCCAGATACAACTGTTTCATCACGAGCTGTTAGGATACTGAATTCATGCATTCGAAACTTTAAATAGCGTTTCTGAAGTAATTCACATTTTGCTACACAGTCGTATGATAAAAGCTATAACTGTTTAAGTATTTTTTTAAGAGTCTAATGAAATTTCAAATGTATGATTTAATGATGTGCTTCAGCACAAAAATAACGATAACTAAATAAAAAAAATTTGCACACTAAATCCAATGGAACTAAATAAAAAAATCTAAACACTAAATCCCATTAAATCATCATACTGACTCCGTGCAATAAAGGGTTTTAATTGCATTTCTGAAATAATTTACTTTTTGCACTATAACTATAACTGTTTTTAAAATGTATATATTATCATTCGCCGTAGTGAGTTATACTTTACTCGAAAATTTTTAAGACATCAAGATTTGCTTTTATTTTAACATAGAATATGTTTTACGGACTAATGGATAGAAATTAATATATAATATGTTTTATTAGTTAATAGATAGAATTTAACATAGAATTTTTTCATGGATTAATGGATAGAATTTAACATAGAATTTGTTTTATGGATGAATTTTATGGATTAAATTTAACTAGTTATAAAAGACAGGAAATGTTGTGAACTTTTATATGACCAACAGATCAAATTTCTCGCAAACATGGGAATTATCTTCTCTATGAACTTACTTATACGTGAACAAACTTTACTACTTTGTATGAACTTACTTATCGTTTACTTTTCTAAACTTACTTATCATTATTGCAAGATATATCTTAAATAAATTCGCTGTAAAATGAATATTATAATTATATTTTATTAATATTATTCCATCATTTGTGGCTTAAAAGATATCGTTAGAGAAGCCTTCTATGACAATTTTGGGGGGGCATTGTTACTCCGCGTCCGTGGCTTATCTTCAAGTTACACGCGCCCCCTGGGTAATGCAAAGTGAGCACGTCTGTGCAGCACTTGCCTTAAGGCATCTAAGACCAAGCTGTCTGTGTTTGCCAACTGCATTAGAAAAAAAATAAAAAAAAAAAAAAATGACAGTTTTGTTTCATAAAACAAATGCAATGTTGAGTTTTTATTTTTCTTGTAAGGCTATTTTCTCATTTTTTGACAAACTCTTATATTTTTGGAACTTTTAATCTGATATTTATCTGAAAAATTCAATTTTTCATTTAAATATATTTAAAATACATGAAAGTAATTGAAAATAATAGACATTTGCATATGGTCTAAATATGTTTTTACACTAATTGCTGCGAAGTTTTAAAATTCATGCTTTATCTTATGATTAATATCTACTGCGTGACTTCATGTATTCAATTGTTGTATTAATCAATATTTTTAATATCATTTGCGTTACAAGCAAATTAAAATTGTCGTCACGAGAAAACATGTTTTAAGTATGAAAAGAAAAAATTTTTGTGCATGTTTTACTCCACAACAAGCCTCAAAGTGGTCGTTTCATCGCTTGGGCTTTGGGAATTATGCTTGCGTGATATGAAACTGTCAGTTTGGAAGGATTAATGAACTGAGACTTCATGAATCGCTGCATCTTTCAGGAACTGCTCAGGTGTTGACAATAAGTATGGTCTGGCACAATGTATGCAGTGTATTGTATTTACAAAATAATGCACTAATGATCTTAGCTTGTTGTTTTCGAATTCTGGACACTTTAATATATGTATTTCACCAATAGAACGAAAGAAATGTAGCAAATTCAGTTTTATGCAGGTGCATTAATTCGAAAAACTGGTACACTAAACCCATCTTTTGTGACAACATTTTTTTTGAATAAGTATAAATATTTTTTTGAATGAATTGAATGAATTTGAGAATCTTCTCAAACCCATTATCACGGCCTGGTGGCTAATTGGCTAGCCCTCTAGTCTTTGGTGCCTCAGGCTTCGGGTTCTAATCGTGGTGGTGGCATGGATGTTTGTGATCGTGGTTCGGAAACGTTAAGTTTAAGGTCCCGGCACCATTAGCCCAAAGTGCGCATGAAAGGACCGTAGAGCGACAAACCAAACAAAACTAAACCTCAAACCTATTATCCATTTGTTTTTCATCTCATTAATATAAATTAAAGGAATTAGTCGGTCAAAATTAATAATATTAAAGTTGGTGCCTGATGGCCGAGTGACTAGCTCTCTGACGCTTTGTACCATAGCTTTCGGATTCGAGTCCCGGTGGTGCCATGTATGTTTGTAGTGGTTTGGAATCCATTTTAAGCCATAGGTATCGGTCTAATAGGATCCTAGAGCGTTATGGGTGTAGTGCGACTCGCGTCCGTAGCATATCTTCCTTCGTGCACGTGCCTTCTGTTTAGTGCTAAGTGAATAACAGCTCTGTAGCAGCCCTTGCTTATGGCATAAAGACCACTGTCTCTGTATTTCCAGCTGCATTCGAACAAATATATATAAATTAAAGACTATGAACTAAAAATGTATGTTGTAACTTAAGGTAGAATACAGTTGACTGATAAATTATGGTCAACATTTTGCATAGATTACAGTCTATGGATTGCGTAAATTTCGGTCTATCTATTGGGTAAATTTCTATCTATCTATAGATATTGTTGTCCGTAAGTGGGTAGATTGTTAAATAACTATAATGTATAACATATGAGGTATGCAGAACAACTGTTGAATAGATTGTGAACTATCTATTTGGTAGATTGCAACCTATCTCTTGAGTAAATTTCAACCTATTTATTGATGTATTGCAATTTATCTATTGGGTAGATTGCAAACCTACCTCTTGAGTAAATTGCAACTTAATTATTGGGTATATTGTAATCTATCCATTGGGAAAACTGCGGTCTACCAATCCAGCTATGGAATGAATTTAAACGTTAGTATTAATTATACTTAGTTTCATATTTCTTATTCTTTAGTAACATCTGAAACGTCTCATGATTTTAAATTGAAATTTGGAATGCATAGCAATCGACTGTAACCTAGAGCTTCTTTAAAAAATAATACTTCTTCCCTACAGCAATTTCTCCCGAACCCGGTACCTTCATTAATTCCTAACCCTCAATTCGTGGAAGAGGAACTCCTGTAATGGTCTCCGTACTTATACTTAAAATGAAACCCTATCTCGATGTAATTTCTCCGCTAACATTAAGGTCAGATGGCAGGAAATTAAAGAAATGCGGGCAGTAAGGGATCTCTAATCGATCTTCGGGAAGAAAGAAAAACTGATCAAGTTAACTGAGAACTGATTGCTTTGTCCTGAGGTGAAGAGCATGTCATTCGAATAATTATTTTTTCTTTCTTTTTTCTTTTCTTTTTGAATTTTCAGATCCTAAATGGATTGAATATAATTGATTTGTGGGTAATGGATGTTTGACTTATGGTTCGATGTGATATCATGATTCAAAACACGTCTGCTTCACTTGGTAGAAGGATATGGCACGAGAGAAGGAAGGAAAAAGAACTTGGAGTGATGAATGTGGTGAGATTTGGTGGTGAAGGTTACAATCAAAAGAAGTTGGAGGGAATTGATTTGAGATCCTTTTTGGCGAAGAAAAAGTAATCTCACCACTGAAGTTCAAGTTTCCAAATGTTCTTAAGATTGTTTTTTTCTAATTTTAAAGATTTTTTGCATGGCAGAATATTTTTTTTTTAATGCATCTGACAAACATTTACTATATTCTTGTCTCAAACTTAGCTGGCTTACACTTATGTTATTTTTGTGCCTTAAGGCAAGCTCTGAATCAATGTTACTCACTTAGGACTACCCAGGAGGTGAGTGTAGCTAGAAGATAAACTACGTTCACGAAGTAACAATACATCCCCAACGCTCTACGATCATGTTAGACCGGGACCTAGGGTTTAAAATGGATTCCGAACCCCTACAATCATCCATGGCACCTCTGGGACTAGAACCTAAAACCTGTGGTATTGAACGCCAGAGTGCTAGCTTCTCGACCATCAGGCTTCGGTATTTCAAATTTGAAAACTATTTGAAAATTAAAAAGGCGTTAGTTTGGTTTTGGTTTGTCGCTCTACGGTCATTTTGTGCACACGCGAGGGCTAAATAGACCGGCACCTACAGTTTAAAGTGGACTCCAAACCACAAAAGGGGGTTAGCGAAGAGTTCCATGGAAAAATGATGCCTCTTTTTCCAATCAAAAGATAGATTAACTTATAGAAGACATTAAAGAAACACATCATATTTCATGATAATCAGGTGAAAATAAAAAAAAAGTTCTAATGAAATATGTGAAAAATATGTTTAAAGATATATATATACTTCATAAAGTGATCATGAAATATGTTGATGTTTCTTTAAACATGATCATCATGATGATCATGTTTAAAAAAAAGCATTAACATATTTCATGAGCACTTTATTATTATGTACTGCCAATATCGCCAACTCATTTACTTTTTATTGAATTGGTGAAATATAATTTTTTTTTAAATATCGGTGTATAACTATGACAGGTCACAAATGATATATTTTAGAAGAAAGATGCACAGGCCAGAATAATTTTTTGGTTTGCATAAATGGCAGTGCACAAATGATAATTTTAGAAGGAAAGTGCACAGGTTTGAACTTTCTTTTTTTAGTTCCATGCATAAGATAATTGATTGATTTCATAAAAGAGCCATATATTTTCGTACGAAATTTATTTAATTCGAAGTATCGTTTATTATTTCGATTATTTATTATGAAAAATTCCTTTATTTTTATTTAACACGAATTAATTTAAAATATAAATGTAACTCACATTTATAAAAATATAGCCTATAATAATGGCAAGACTTTTACATTTATGTAATTGTATATAAATTCAGTTATTTTGTGTTTAAATTTCTCGATTTCACGATGTGCCATTGATTTTGGTATTTCTTTAATTATTTTTTTTTTTTATTATAATGTATTCCGTTGGCAACGTTCATTTATTCATTTATTTTTCTTGTAAAGAAAAATAAATGAATAAATGAAATAAATGTTTACATTTCTGCTTCATACAATACAAATACATTTTTGAATTCAGAAAATACATGCATTTACTATAAGGATTATTTTATGTTTAAAAAAAATGTTAAGCTTTCCCGTTTCATATATTTATTAGCAAACTTTGCTATGCAATTCCATTAAGAACCTAAAAGGCTTGCGCAAGCATTTTTCAAGAATGGAATGTTGTATTTTTATCCAGCAAAGTTGTAGTAAAAAAGATCATAAGGGAAAGAGGGTTGGGACCCAACTGAAAGCACCCACTATTTTCCAAAATGATACGTCAGTAACCAAAATCGATGAAACCTTTTCCAAAAATACCTCCTTTGTTTCTTTTCCCCCATCATTTTCAGCCATTGAATATCAAATTTCCCTTTTTACCAACATTTCCAGGGGAAAAAAAAATCCGAGCAAAAATATCCCCACCTCGGCCATTTTGGCACGTACTTTTCCCGATGGAACTGGGAAAAAGGGAAGTGTTTTTAAAAGCCTTAAAATATGCGACTTATCCTAAGCACCATCTTGGAAGCCTTCAGTCCAACTTCCAATGAAATCTTTTGAAGTTTCGTGGGAAAAAAAATGTTCGGAAACAAAATGGCTGCCTCACCTGATAGCATTTTGCTGTTATGGTCCAAACACAGAACAGCATCAACAAAAAAAGGAATAAAAAAAATCATGGGATCGTGGAATTTTCCCTAAAAGTTTTTCTCCTTTCCCTTTTTTTTTCTTTCCTTGAAGCGTATGGATATAAATATATAAGTCCACGACACATACATGTATACGGACTTTACAGCGAAATATAGTTCCTTTGTTTTCTAACGTTTTTACCCATGGCTCGGTGTTTTTATATTCTGATTTTTGCATCTAGGTCGGTTACACTGCCTGAGGGTGAAGTTTGGAAAATCTTTCAGGTGTTATGGAAGAGGACTATTGAGTCAGAGAAATAAATAATATGTTTTTGTTCGAAGAAAGGGAATATCGCTCTTAAACTAAAAGTTCAGTTTTCTTATCTCGTGTCAGCTCTTAAAAGATTATACGAGACTTTATTGGAAAATGAAGTTTGTGTTGTGGAAAACCTCACTCTATAGCTCGAGGTATTGTTAAACCATTTTATTTATTTTTCTAGCATAACAAATGCATAAAAGAATTTTCTTCTTATTAGCTTAAATATTCAACCAATAGTGGTGTAAGCCAACTAGTCTATCAAATGGAAGTTCAAATTTCACTGGTGACGTTTGGTGTTATACTATAGATGATTCTTCTGTTCAAAAAAATTCAGGCTGGTGTTCCCCAAGGTTCAATTCTTAGTCTATTTCTCTACAATCTTAACATTAATGATATTCAGCAAATTTATAATTTGAAAATCAGTCTTTTGCAAATGATACAGCATTCCTCACTCAGGTCGTACATATTTTATCTTTAGTAGAAACCTTTAGAATTCTATTAATCATCTTGAACAATGGCTTATAAAATAGAAAATTCAATTAAATGTTGAGAAAATTGAAGCAGTACTATTCACACGTAAAACGGTTCTTAACACTCTATTTCTATCAAAATTTATATTAATCCTATTAATTGGGTTGAGCAGGCTAAATATTTGGGTGTAATCTGAGATTGTAAATTGAATTATTTTCCTCACATTAACTAATTTACGGATAAATTTAATACATGCATTGACGTACTGTATCCACTTATTTGAAGGAACTCTACTATGTCCTCTGAAACTAAAAAAAACTCATTTATCTTGCTTACTTGCGTCCAAGCTTGCATATACGAGTCCTGTTTGGGGATCTACTGCTCCGTCGAATTTCGAGATCATGCAAAGACTTAAACATAAAATCTTACGAATGATTACAAATTCGTCCTGGTTTTCGAAATGATGATATAAGATGTGCTCTTTTCCTTCTAAGTTTTAAACAATTTGTTCACAAAATTTTTTATAACTGTATTCCCAATACTAATAATTCTGTTTTGAATGATCCAGGCAACTATGATTATGACATTTCTGATTTCAAAAATCGCAAAAGACATCGCGCTGTTCTTAATATTATTCAGTAACGTTTCGATATCTTCCTTTCCGAATTACCATGCAGTTTTTCAATTGAGTCAGAATACAATAAGCAATATACAATGCTTATTGTAAGCATTGCAATATAAAATCTTATTATCTAGTAGGAAACCAGCTTATATATTTTAAAAACGTGTCTTGCTAATGAAAAATAAATGATATTAAAATTAAATTTGTTTTTCATTATAGAAACTATAATTTCTTAATTTCTTTTAACAAAATACTGCTTTCTATAGCTTAAAGTATATTAAATGTTTATTTAATACTGAATGTGATTATTTAAATAAAATATCTAACAAAATAGACAAAGGTTAGAACGTCAGTCATTCAAAAGATAAAGAGGGTAGATGGTCTGGTTTTAAGTGGTAGTGATGGAATAAAAATATCCAGCAAAATAGACAGTTTCAAGAAATTAGAACGTCAGCCAATCAAAAAACAAAAGGGTAGATGGTCTGGTCGGGTCTAGTCTGGTTTAAATAGCCTTGATGAAATAAAAATGTCCAGCAAAATAGACACGGAGTTTGAAGTTAATATCATTTACTGATGGAATTATTTGCCTCAAATTCGAGATCATAGTGTTTTATTTAAAAACGGAATTTTCTTTTTACAAGTGCGAATATACAAAAGAAAACAATGAATAATGTAATTTTGAAGGGAGGATTTTAGGCAAAATTTAAGCTTTCACCTGTTCGATAGTTTACCAAGACAGGAACTAGTGCAAGATTGGGATGGTGAAACTTGTTACAGCTCAATTTTGGGACACCCTGGTATGAAGTTACACCCTTGTATCAGTTTGGGAATGTCAGTTAATTAATCGTGTGGTTAATGAAAAGAGCGAAGGACATTAATCGTTCCTTCCTTCCCCATCGGAAGGGTGGAGTCTGCTTGTTCCCGCTAAAAAAAAAAATGTTTCAAGCAAAAGGTTTTTGTTTTTTTTTTCCTTAAAGTTTTGAATAAACCCAATGTTTTACGTGCTTAAATGAAAATGCTAAGCAACAAATGGAAGGAAATTTGATTTTACAAGGAACACAAAATTTTGATGAATATTTTTCTTTCGAAATACAAGTTCCATCTCAGATGCTTTATTGGTAAAAGAGAATCTGTCTCAATGTATTTTTGTTTATTGTTTTTTGAATATAAGTAAGAATTTAAAAGCAAATGCAAGTAAAAAAAAAATATTTATGTTTTTGTGATTTTTAACTAAAAAGGATATAAAAATAATGAATTATAATTAATATATATTTTTGAATTAATATATATCATCATCAACATCATCAGTGGTGCAACAGCCCCATGGTGGTCCAAGACCGTCTGTTCTCTGGTAGATTTCTAGATAGTACATTTTCTTTTCACAGAGTAGGGTTGCCAGCTCTGCCCGAACGCTCTATAGTCAAATGACACCGTGACCTACGGTTTAAAATGGATTCCAAACCACTACAGACATCCATGGCACCGCCAGAGCGCTAATAACTTAGCCATCAAGCCTCAATTAATAAATATGCTTTCATGAAGTTTCACTAAAGATATATATATAATTAAATTAATTGAATCTAACAATGTATATATAATTATTATATAAATTGTTATAATTAATCGCTATAATTATTATTATTGTTAGTATTATTTTACTTTTCTTTCGTAAATCTGCAAACTAATCATATTTTAAAATGATTCAATTACTTCATATAATTCTATTTGATAACAATTATAAACAAGGTTTGATAAAGTCAAGTTTAAAGATAAGTAGCAAATATTTTATTCATTAAAAGTAGTCTTGTACATGAATTGTGTCCTGCTTTCCTTACTGAAATTAAAAGTAGCACAATGATTTATTTACTAATTATTTTTAAAATTATTTATGCATTAATTATAATTAGGAAATTTACACTTAATCAAACAATTGAAGTTTATAAAACGGACAGTTGCTTGTGCCTTGAATAATAATATATGCGTGACAGAATATATAATTACGATTTTCACCGTGACAGAATGTTAAAAACTTGAGATATGTATTTTCAAAATTAAAGCATTTATTTGTATCTAAAATTCTTAACACAAGATGTGTGAGGAGCTTATTATTATGTATTGTTTATTATTAATGTAGACAAAAGAAAAACTACCGACTCTTAAGCTAATTTTAATATTTAAATTATCTGTCTTTGTTGTTATTAATTGTGTTTTCCATAATTGTCCATTAAAATTATGTCCAGACAACGATTATTTTACATATATTTAATGTGCATCCTATGTCTTGTTAAATTTCTATTTCCTTTTCAACGCATTTCTATTACTTCAACTATATCTTCTTTTTACACCATATAATTAGTTTTTAAAATATTTAAGAATCTAATTATTATATTATAACTAAAATTTCAATTATATTCCAATACAACAAGTTGATTTATTAAATCAAAATTGGTAACAGATGTTTAACTTTTTGAATTACAATAATTTTTAAACAGAATTTACAACTAGGAAAGTCGAAGAAAAAAATTAAAAGTATTTTGTTACATGAATATTCTTATTTTGAGCATTTTTGTAATTCCTGTCAAATTGGGTTACTTTTTCAATGAGCATTTAGTATGAATTCATTATATCATAGGTTTTGTCATGAATGGAATATATTTTTCAAGAGAAAATATATACAATACGTATTTGAAAAAAACAATTCCTACCTTTTATTTTCTGCTCTGATTTTGCTCTTACTTTTGATTCAGTAATAGTGTGCTGTGGTGTAAATTTGATTCCTACAAATACACTGTTTGTAGTTAATCTGAAGACTTGGTGGATGTTAAAACAGTCTCTGAAACTTGTTATCGTATTTCTTTCTCAAATTATATTGCTCCCTTTATCTTTTGACTTTAATGGAGCAACTTTGGCACTTTGGTGCATTCTGGATGAAGCCCATCGTATCCGCTGTATGAATGATAAAATTTATGTTAATAATAGAAGAAAAAAAGTTAATTAAGCCTTTTAATGAACAATTTGTTATATTGGAAATATGATTGGTACTACCATTCCCCTCTATCTATATCGCATCATTGTAATTGACCATTTATTTAACGATATCTCTTATTCCATTAATGTATGCCCCCGCTAATCCGCTGGTGAGAATTGATGGAAAATTTTTATCTTTGGAAGGACTTTTATGGATATCTGATCCACATTTTTTAATCTAAACACTCATTAAAGCATCTGGCTATCTATATAAGGCACTTGCACATTCTGTGACAATCGCAATCAATATTCTTTTTTAAAGTAGTAAACCCCCATTCTTTTTATATGGTAGTTGTGCTATTTACCACTGCACCAAGATTAGAAAATATTAACAGGATATAAAACCGAATAGATCAGCCAACAAATGATTATCTTCGAAAGACTGACTTTTAAGGATGGTTGATCCACATTCATCAGTCTTAACTCATTAAAGCATCTGGCTATCTATACAAGTTACTTGCACCAACTGTGCTAGTCGCAATCCAGTTTTCTTTAATTTTTAAAGTAGTAAACACCAGCGGTTTTGCATAATAACTGTGCTATTTATAGCTGCACCACAATAAGAAAATATTAATAGGATATGCATCCAAACAAATCAACCAGCAATAATTGAAGAAAGGATTGTCTTCGAAAGATTGACTTTCAAGGATGGTTGATCCATATTTATCAGTCTTAACTCTCATTAAAGCACTTGGCTGTCTATACGATGTACTTGCACTTTTTGTCACAACAGTCACAATAGTTTTCTGTTAAGTTTCGTTGTTTTCACAAGTAGTAAACCTCAGTGATTATATATAACTGTGCTATTTACTGCTGCACTATGATTTGGAGTTAATAATAGAATATAAAACCGAACTAATCAACAAGCAATAATTAAGGGATCAGATTATCTTCGAAAAGTTGACTTTCAAGGATAGTTTATCCCCTTTTATCTGTCTTAACTATCATTAAATCATCTAGATGTAAATGCGGAGAATTTAAACTTCTGTCACAATAGAATTTAAATCTAATTTTTAAACCTAATTCTTCTGTATACTAGCTGTGCTCATTATCACTGGTTATGATTTGTAATAGATGGATAGAAAACAGAACGAAGCAACAGCAAAATAACATGACTCAAGTTCATGGAGCACAAATAAAATTTTCTGATTATTATCAGACCCTCAACTCCACATTTGGAAGCAAAAATAACTTCAATTTAATCCTGAAAGTAAACCTTAAGCATGTTTCTCCTGGCAATGATTGAAACTGTGGATGTAATAAATTTAAACACCCGGAAGAACATCCAGCGACTTCATACTTCATAATTATTTCACCTCTCCCAAGAAACCTTAACTATTACTATCACGACTTCATTTTGGACATAAATTACTTCCTGGACCGTTATGCCTTCAAGTTATTGCATGCCCCTTCACACCCAAAATTATAAATGCTATCATGGACTTAAGCACAACAAAAACCTCCTCCGCAATAATCTTTTAATCCTCATCTTGATAAAATAATCGCCTGCAGTCTTGTCATTCCGGTCGTCTTTCATAGCATAATTACCTTTAATGCGCCGGAGGCTCTTAAGGCCCACACCCCCCTTTAAATAACTCATCCTCGAACCTCCACCCCTCTACTCAACCCCCAATGCATTTTTGGTTTAGTTTATTATTTAATGCCATGCGTGTCAAACAGTCTTGGATGTGAATATTTATTAAATTCCTTCATGTGTGTAATATAAGTATGGGAAGCAACAACTGATAAATTCAATATTCTTCTGTAAAATTATGTCAGCAAATTTTGATAGTTCGCTATCAGCATTTCAGACGCATTTATACGGAATAAAAAGGAATTCAATGTTTTTTATGATTTTAGCAGGTCTTTTTAGTTGTTCACTATATATATTGTCTAAATTATATCACAAATGGTTTGTTAGGCAAATACCTTTCAGACATTTTTATTTTCTAAAGCAGCTGGAAAATACTTAGACTTACTGCACCGAGGTCACTCACTTAGCACTACCCAGGAAGTGCGTGTAGCCTGAAGATAAGCTAAGGGCACGGAGTAACAATACCTACGCAACGCTCTAAGATCATTTTATACCGGAAACTACGTTTAAAGTGGATTTCGAATTACTAACATACATCCATGCAACGAAATGAGCTGTTACAAAGCTATTTTGTAAAAAGCTACTAAAACCAAAAGTTAAAAAAATCTAACAGAATGGACATATAACCGTACAAGACAATTTTAGGCCACTACGGAAAAAATTCAATCAGTATAAAATAGGCGCTGCTGTCGCGGTGCAGTAAATGTTGCCAGATATAAGAAAGGGTTGGTTACAAGGCTGTTTTGGAAAGTTAAAGGTCTGGTCTTTAAAATAAACTTATTAAAAATTCAATTTTTTTTCCACGAAAATTGTGTTTAGAACGTGTAGGGAACCTAAAAGTGTTTAATGCGGCATTATTCCTTCTGTTTACTCTATTTTTATAGAAGAAGAAAATGGTTTAATAAGTAAACGGTGTAGAAAAAAAAAACGGGAAAAAACTAAAAAGAATGGACACAATATGCGCATATACAAAAATCCATCAGCGGGTGCGATAGAAGCAGACATGAGAGCCTTTCTGCTCAATGCTCAACATTCCAGTCACGCTCTGTCCAGAATGATTTTTGATGAGCTGGTACAAAAAGAGCGGGAATCTCTCTGTGCGCGGAAAGGGTGGTGTTTAATAATTAAATAACCCGGGGCAGCGTATCTCCAATGGTTTGATGAAATGGTGCCACGGTCGACCGCTTTGGGAAATTTGACACCATTTAGACCCCCGGATAGAAAAACGGTTCCGAATTATTAAGCATCGCGAGGGCCATCCCTTTTATTGCCTTTTCCTCTCCTGTGTTAATGGATGGAAATGTGCATTCCATGTGCACTGCGATGTTGGAGTAATACCTCTTTTGGGACTCGTTTAGCATACGTAATGGGGAAATATTTGATATCCTACGACGCGTTTCCTATTTTTAGTGGTTTGGGATGCATGGTTTGTTTTGATTTAAAAGACTGTTTTTATTTTTTTGGTCACTCTGTTGTGATTTTCTCTTTTCCATACGCATTGGATTCCACTAAATGTGTGATGGTAACTACGAATTGGGTCTTTGTAATTCTATAACTGATACTGTTATATTCATTGAGTTATAGGTGAAATAACATTATTTTATAAGTTATCTATTACTTTATTCGTTTCAAATATTTCATTTTTTTATAAAAACAATTTTTTTATTTTTTTTTTTTTTTAATAATTTTTTATTTATTTTAATTATTATAGGCCTAAGTTATGTAACAATTATTTATAATATTTTAAATTACATGCGAACAAATATCAAAAGTTTTTGTTGTTGCTTATCCCCTTGGTTTAGAATCCTAAACCAAGTACAGTAGATCATGCTGCATCAATATATCGTAAACGGTCCTCCCCCTCATTCAATAGTTGCCTCAAAGAGGCACCAATACAATCGATGAGATGAGAGGGAGACGAGATAGTCAAGCAATGACAAAGGGTATATATCTTCTAGTCTCCATTGAAGGTCAAACTCTTAGTGTGGCCAGTCCTTAGTCAAGCTAAAGCCGTTCGAGTAGATCTAGGACAGGAACACTGCAAGGACATGCCAGGATATTTAGCAGCGTACCAAGCATGTATTGGGGCGATCTCCAAGCGGTATTCACTCTGGCTAAAGTCATGGAAGGAACCTCTGAAGCTAACAGATTGGAAGAAGAAGCTTTGGGAAGTTCGCAACCTTCCCTAGCGAGCAGATCAGCAATTTCATTTCCATAGATGACCACATGGGAGGGAATCCACTGACAGCACACCGATCAGATCTGGTCCAAAACAGCTAGTTTAGAAACAATATCCTGCCCCAATTTGTCCAGGATGCTTGGCCAATCCTTCAAATACTGCATTTATCTCTTACTATATCAAAAGTTAATAACAGAAGATAAAAAGAAAGATACGACATTCAACCATACAGGAGAATCCTTGATCACTACTGAGAAAATGCAGCCAGTATAAAAAGCGCTGCTATCGCAATATTGTAAGTGTTGCCAGATATATGAAAAAATGGTTGCAAAGCTATTTTCAAATGTTAACAGTCTGATCTTTAAAATAAACTTATTAAAAATTCAATTTTTTCCACGAAAATTGTGATTAAAATATGGTGAACCTTAAAGGGTTACTGTTATTTTATTCTTTCTATTTACTTTATTTGTATGAGAGAAAGAAATGGTTTAATAAGTAAAACGGTGTAGAAAAAAAAAAAGCGGAAAAAACTAAAAATTTGGACACAATACGCGCATACGCAAAAATTAATCAGCGGGTGCGATAGAAGCAGACACGAAAGCCTTTCTGCTCAATGCTCAGCATTCCAGTCACGCTCTGGTCAGGATGATTTTTTTGATGAGCTGGTACAAAGAGCGGGAATCTCTCTGAGCGCGGAGAGGGTGGTGTTTAATAATTAAATAACCCGGGGCGTCGTGTCTCCAATAATTTCATGAAAGGGTGCCACGGTCGACCGCTTTGGGAAATTTGACACCATTTAGACCCCGGATAGAAAAACGGTTCCGAATTATTAAGCATCGCGAGGGCCATCCCTTTTTATTGCCTTTTTCTCTCCTGTGTTAATGGATGGAAATGCGCATTACATGTGCACTGCGATGTTGGAGTAATGCCTCTTTGGGACTCGTTTAGCATACGTAATGGGGAAATATTTGATGTCCTTCGACGCGTTTTCTGTTTTTAGTGGTTTGGGATGCATGGTTTGTTTTGATTTAAAGGCCTGTTTTTTTTTTGGGCCACTCTGTAGTGATTTTCACCTTTTCATACGTATTGGATTCCACTAAGTGTGCGATGGTAACTATGAATTGGGTCGTTGCAGTTCTACAACTGACAGTGTTACATTCAATGTGTTCATAGGTGAAATAAAATTATTTTATAAGTTATCCATACCTTTATTCGTTTCAAATATCTCATTCTTTATAAAAATAATTCACTAATTTTTTATTTTAATAATTTTTTTATATATTTTTAATTTATTTTAATTATTATAGGCCCAAGTTATGTAACAATTATTTATAATATTTTAAATTACATGCGGGCAAATATGAAAAGTTAATAACAAAAGATGTAACAGAAAGATACGACATTTAACAATACAGTAGAATCCTTGACCACTACTGAGAAAAAGGAACCAGTATAAAAAGAGCGCTGCTATCGCGATGTAGTAAGTGTTACTAGATATACGAAAGGAGCTGGTTTGGTTTGTCGCTCTACGGTCTTCTTGTGCAGTCGAGGGCTAAAAGGCCGGGACCTACAGTTTAAAATGGATTCCGAATTACTCACAAACATCCATGCATTCGAATCTGAAGCCTGGGATACCAAATTCCAGAGCGCTAGCCACTTGTCCACCAAGTAGTAGTTAAAGGTCTGATCTTTAAAGGAAACTTAAAAAAATTGAATTTTTTTCAATTTTTTTCCACGAAAATAGGGATTAGAACGTGTAGGGAACCTTAAAGGGTTTAATGCGGCATTATTCCTTCTATTTACTTTATCTGTATAGAAAAATTAAATGGTTTGATAAGTGAACGGTGTAGAAAGATCCCTGGCCACTCCTGAGGAAATAAAGCTACTATAAAATGGGCACTACTGTCGTGGTTCAGTAAATCTTGCCAAATATACGAAAGGGTTGGTTACAAGGCTGTTTTCGAAAGCCAACGGCCTGATCTTTAAAATAATATTGTTAAAAATCCAATTTTTTTCCATAAACATTTTGATTAGAACGTGGTGAACCTTAAAGGGTTACATCTGTTTTATTCTTTCTATTTACTTTATATGTATAGAAGAAACAGTTTAATAAGTAAACGGTGTAGATAAAAAAAAAAAAACACCGGAAAAAACTGTAAAAAACTAAAAAGAATGGAAACAATACGCGCATATACAAAAATCCATCAGCGGGTGCGATAGAAGCAGACACGAGAGCCTTTCTGCTCAATGCTCTACATTCTAGTCACGCTCTGGTCAGGATGATTTTTGATGAGCTGGTACAAAAGAGCGGGAATCTCTCTCTGCGCGGAGAGGGTGGTGTTTAATAATTAAATAACCCGGCGCGGCGTGTCTCCAATGATTTGATGAAATGGTGCCACGGTCGACCGCTTTGGGAAATTTGACACCATTTAGACCCCCGGATAGGAAAACGGTTCCAAATTATTAAGCATCGCGAGGGCCATCCCTTTTTATTGCCTTTTTCTCTCCTGTGTTAATGGATGGAAATGCGCATTCCATGAGCAGTGCGATGCTAGAGTAATGCCTCTTCGGGACTCGTTTAGCATACGTAATGGGGAAATATTTGATATCCTTCGACGCGTTTTCTGTTTTTAGTGGTCTGGGATGCATGGTTTGTTTTGATTTAAAAGGCTGTTTTTTTTTTTGGGTCACTCTGTTGTGATTTTCTCCTTTCCATACGTATTGGATTCCACTAAGAGTGCGATGGTAACTATGAGTGGGTCGTTGCAATTCTACAACTAACAGTGTTATATTCAATGTGTTCATAGGTGAAAAAGAATTATATTATAAGTTATCCTACACCTTATTCGTTTCAAATATGTCATTTTTATAAAAACAATTAATTAATTTTCAATAATTTTTGTATTGATTATTATTTTTTTTTTCTATTTATCATTTTTTTATTTTAATAATTTTAATATTTTATTTATTTTTTTAATTTTTATTTTTAATATTTTTAATTTTTGTTTATTTAATATTTTTCTTGATTTTTATTTATTATTTTTTCTTGATTTTTTTTTTATTATTTTTCTTGATTTTTTTTTTATTATTTTTTTTATTTTAATATTTTTTTTTATTTTAATAATAATTTTTATTTAATTTTAATTTTTTTCAATTTTGATTAATAATATTTTTTTTAATTGTTATATTTTTTTCCCAGAGGAAAGTTCTTCCACATGTGTGAGTCATGAATTAGAGGAGCTTGTTCAAAACTTTACAATGTAAACTATACCTTCAGACAATCAATGTATTTTCCTTGTGTCGCCCCCTTCCTCCTCCAAAAAGGACACTTCAGAAATTTGCCTTTTTGCCCAAATTCATCTGTATAATTGCAAATTTCAAGCATAATAATGCATGTAAAATATTGCATGTGTACCTAAATCAACAGTAGCTATTCAACAATTATTCAAATAAATAAAAGCAAAATGTTTCGATTTAAGAAATAGAATGCATATTGGTTCCTACTATTAAATTGCCTCCATTTTTTTTTTTCAAATGACGATTTGGTTTGGTTTATCGCTCTACTTTCATTTTGCACACACGAGGGCTAAACAGACCGGGTCCTACAGTTTAAAGTGGATTCTGAACCACTCACAATCACATGCTACCTCCAGGATTTGAACATAAGGATTGTGATACCCAAGACCAGAGCGCTAGCCACTTGGTCACCTTTCAAATGGAGAATAGTGTAATGAATAAATTACATCTTAGAACTAAATATTTAATTATTACTTTTATAGTCATTTATAAAGAAATATTTGTTTTCAAGTGTTCAGATTTAGCTTATTGTCTTATTTCAAACCCTCAAAAGTGCAATCAATTTTCAAAGAATGACAACTCATATACATAAAAACTGCAAATGTCATCTTTTATTGCTACTGTGAGTCATTTTGCTTTTCATAATTCGCCACTGGTGATATGACACTACGCATGATGCACCATAAAGGAGCTAGCTGCATTACAATCATTACAGAAAAAATTAAAAACAAAATCTTTATCAAAAAATTTTCAACATATGTGCGTGCCATGATAGAGATTCTTTAAAACATCAACCATACAGTCCTATTGTAACTTTCTTCAAGAAATTACTCTTTAATCTTAATAAATGAAAATGCGACTGCAGTTTTTCTACGAATCTACTCATCACTTGGTCTCTTGTTTTTCAACAATTTGTATTATGGTAAACTATTTCACAGTCCTAATATTTCAACAAGTAACACAGAACACTTTTTTTTTAAGTAAATAATTCAAGCTAACGTAAAATCATAAATTAATTAAACTATATATCCATTAACTGTAAGCCTCTTTCATGTTTAATGTTGTATATTCCTTTTATTCATCTACAATATCGGATATTATTAAAATTCACAGTCTTGCATAAACCATTAGTAAATTAAAATTCATTTTAATGAACTAATAGTTCGAAACAGTTAATTAAACTGTGGAGTTAGTTGGAATTTTGAAATTGATTTTCACGTAAAATATTGTTGTTTTCTTATCATTTCAATGTTATTTAATATTTGGAATGTGAAACTTGCTTGTAAATATTTTTTTAATAATACACTTTCATTTTAAAGTAACCTTTGTAATCACAGTAAGTAATTTCAACAATCTTAAACTGGTTTATAATTTTAAGCTTTAGCATTAATTTGTATATAAAATCTTAAATAGAAATAACGAAGTACAAATTAAGATAAAATTGGTTTTTTTTTTCCTGCAAGCATGTATTGTATAAAAATATTTATTTAAAAAGTTTCAACACTTATCACAAACAAGAATTAAACCATAGTATTTATTCAATTATATGTCTAACGTTCTCAGCCATAATGTAGAATCGTATACAATATTATTTCTAATTTTATTAATTTAACACACATTTTATTGAAGTCCACATTTGAAATTGAAACTTGTATGTCATAAAATTTACATTTAATAGAATACCTTAAAAAATATTTTCATTCTAATCATCGGTTTAAACTGATCTTATTTATTTCAGGAAAATATTAAACAAATTATGTATTTCAGAAATTATATGAAAAACTTATAAATTTTATTGGCAGGTGTACTTGGTACAGGTATATATTGTACATTTTTTAAAGTATAATCAGTTAAAGTACAATTTTTAGTATTTTAAAGTAAAGTTTTTATCTCGTTCCTCTCTCTCTGATATATATATATATATACAGTCCGGTCACGTTAATGTGACCACCACCTACTTTCGACATCAGCGTGAAATAACAAATCATAAAAGGCAGGTGGCAGCACATTGCAGTGGAGTGCATATAAAGGATGCCCTAGGGCATCGGAAAGCATCATGCACGTCATTCTTCCTGCGGCGGTCCTCTCAGCCAAGGTGGTTATTCTGGCTTTTGACAGGTGGTCACATTAATATGACTGGACTGTGTATATATATAACGCACATAAATTATAATATATAACATATTAAATGTAATAACTTGAATAAAACAAAATCTAAACTTATTAGGCCATTCAAGGAAAAACAAAGTAATGAAATCTTGGAAATAAACTCATTGAGGTTTAAGTTTAGAACCACTTTAATAGTAATGAAACATATAAAACATTTTATTTTTAAAGGCGTTTTTTATTACCCCCCTCCTCCTAACCAACTATGAGCCGTGTTTCCATTTATATATACACCAAGCAGTCCTCCTATGCAAAATGAAGGGGAAATTTGCATTCTGGGAAGACTTTTAGGGGCAACTATTTTCTAAATTTTCATATCATATGGTAAAATTCCCATCAGGCACCCTAGCGTCCAATCTCCATCCTTATACATATATGGGCGTCGTATCTATTTATGTATACCAAAAGCATTCTTCCCAAACATGAGAAATATGTGTTATAAAAACCTCCTTTGGGAACACCTTTCAGGTAACTGCTCCATATTTGCATCATATGTTAAAATCTAGCCTAACCCCAATTCTCCATCCAATATATATACATTTATACACACCACAAGCAGTTTTCCTATATGTAGTGAGGGGAAAATTGCGTTTTGGAAGATTGTGTATAGACCTTACATTTACATGTAATGTGGCAAAATTCCATACACTTTATATTTACATGTCAAGTCGTACTGTCTTATATTGCATTAATTTACATTATACTATGGCACCCTAGTGTCCAATCCTATTAACAATCATATTTAATTTTTGAAATTATAGAATTTATATAAAAACAAAATTAAATTATACCTTTTAAAAAGTGCAACTGAAACTAACAACTTCTTAAAATCGCAACTTTTTTTTTTTGTCCGGTTTATCTGCATAAATTCCAAACATTTTCCAACGTCTTCACTATCGTTTAAATTAGGACCTTATACATGGACATGATACTATGGCAACAATACTAAAAGAAACCAAGCGAATTAACAAAAAAAAAAGTTAAATTTTACTCTTTTGGACAACATTTATACATTTTTATACACATACGAAAATATATTTCATACTGGAATTCTGAAGTGTATGCAAATATTTGTTTGTTACCACTTTACCTTAACTAGTGTTTGTTAGAATCCCCGCAACAAACCTCTGTATACAGATTTAATAAATGCATTTCTTTGTAAACATAGCTGCCAATCCCTAAACATTCCCCAAAGCAAAAGGTCAGACCTGCTCGGAGAGGGTCGGTCAGTTCTTGTGACGCAACCCATCCCTCCCGAAATGCCCCGACACGTGCCCGGGGAAGGACTTCTGTTGAAGAGAGAGAGGGTAAAAAAGAGAAGAACCATCTTTCTTCTGGGGGGCATAAAGCAGCCCTCTCTCGCAATAACCTGCAGTTCTTGAGAGAGAGCTACGCTTTCTGGGAATCTTCCGCCCGATGAGATGTGGGGGGAGGGGGAGGGAGATTCTTTGTGGAGTCAGCAGATGTCCTTCCGTTAATATATCACTCGAGTGTCACCTCTCTGCGTACGTTCTTCCGACAGGATCGTCACGAAATCTTCTCCCTTTCGGATACTTAGGGTGGAAAGGTTTTTCGGGAAAAATATTTGCAGTTTTTGTTTTTTTGTATGTTCTTTACCTTTCTTTTCAAGGATTTTTATTCTTTGAAAAGTGTTATTAAGAAAAGGTTTTTGTATTGTTAATCGGTAATTCTAATTAATGGATGAGTAGTGGCACAAAAAAAAAAAAAAAAAAAAAAAAAAAAAAGGTTCACATTTAAGATAAAAAAATGTCAACATGATGTTTGAATTTCGCAACCCAGTTCAGGGAGATTGAAAACAAATATTTGAATTTAAGTATAGTACTTGTAATAGATGGAATTTCTTTTAAAATAAATAAGTAGAACACAAATATTTAAATTTAAGTAAAATATTTCACCTTTAGTTGTAATAGATGTTATTTTTTTATTGACAATAATTTTTAATTTATGCCGCTATATACTACACAAGAATTAAAAATTAAATCGCACCATTTGTAAAAGTACACTTAGTTAACTAACAACCTTTTATTTAAAAATCCACTTTTTTTAAAAAATTGCATCTTTTTTAAAGCACATCAATTTAACTACATAAATTAAAAAAAAAAAATGCCCAATGTTTTGACCGTCCCATAAATTAGATTTGCATTAAACTGTGGCAACTACATTTAAAGTGGTCTTGTGAATCAATACAAAATAAAAGTTAAATTTCACTCTCTGGACAACATTCATTCATTGTATCCAACTAACTATTTGTTATCATATTACCTTAACTAGTGTTTCTTAGAATCCACACAACAGTCCTCTGTATACAGATTTCAGAAATGCTTTTTTGTTCTAAATAGAGCTGCCAGTCCTCAAACATTCCCCAAAGCGCTTTTTATACGAGAGGTCAGACCTGCTTGCAAGACGGTCAGTCACTTCTTGTGATGCAAACCATCCCCTCCCGAAATGCCCCAAACGTGCCCGGGTAGGACTTATGCAGGAGATAGAGGGGGCGAAAGAAAAGAAAAAAGAGAAGGCCATTTTCTTCTGGGGGCATAAAGCAGCCCTCTCTCCCAATAACCTGCAATTCTTGGAGAGAGTTACGCTTTCTGGGAATCTTCCGCCCGCATGAGATGTGGGGGCGGCGGGGAGATTCTTTGTGGAGTCAGCAGATATATCCTTCCCAATATATCAGTCGAGTGTCACCTCTCTGTGTACGTTCTTCCGACAGGATTGTCACGAAATATCCCCCTTTCGGATACTTAGGGTGGAAAGAGGTTTGGAGAAAAATTTCCAGATCTCTTTTTTGGCTCTTTACCTTTTTTATTTCAAGGATTTTTATTCTTGGAAAAGTGTTATTAAGTAAAGGGTTTTTTTTAATGTTAATCGGCCATTCACATCAATGGATGAGTGGTGTCGAGAAAAAAAAAAATGTTTCACATTTAAGATAAAAAGTTTTGTAAGAGGATGTTTGAATTTCTCAACCCAGTTTATGGGGGTAGAACACAAATATTTAAATTTAAGTAAAGTAGTTTACCTTTAGTTGTAATAGATGATACTTCTTTTTAAATAAATTGGTAGAGTACAAATATTTAAGTTTAAGTAACGTGTTTCATATTTAGTTGTATTAAATGGTATTTCTTTTTAAATAATTAGTTAAGAAAACAAATATTTTAATTTAAGAAACGTATTTCACTTTTAGTGTTTATAGATGGTATTTCTATTAAAATAAATAGGTAGAATACAAAATATTTAAATTTAAGTAACGTATTTTATCTTGAGTTGTAATAGATGATATTTTTTAAAATAAATAGGTAGGACACAGATATTTAAATTTAAATAACGTATATCACCTTTAGTTGTAAAAGATGTTATTCATTTTAAAATGCATAAAAAGAACACAAATATATATATATATTTAAATAACTTATTTCATCTTTATTTTTAAAAGATGATATTTCTTTTTTTTTTTTTTTTTAAGTCAAAGTTTTTTTAAAAGTAAAGTTTTTTAAGTAAAGTTTATCTGCATAAACTATTAGAAAAATTAATTTTTCCATCGCTTTGACCATCGCTAATATCATATGGACAATATACTAGTTCAACATAATTAAAAGCGATCATGAGTATTAATAAAAAAAACAAGTAATATAAATTTTTTAAAAAAATTCAATTCTTACTTTTGTTTCATTATATTGCTGAAAGTCTTTTATAAATAATTTTCATTCATTATCTGGTGCCGTCTATTGGTAGATATATTCAACTTAAATCTAAAAAAAAAAATTAATTAATTACATTTAATTAACGAATTAATATTTGATAAAACTGCTTTAACATCAAGTGCCATCCATTACAAGCTCAAAAAAAAAAATGTACTTGAACATGAGTGGATGAATAAAAAGTATTTTATGAACGATTGAAAATTTGAACAAGATATATATATATAGCGAGTGTGTGTGAACTAATAGAAGGAATTGAATAAATGTTGAATTTCACGCTTTGAGACAACATTGATACATTTTTATGCATGTACGAAATACATTTCATAACGGAATGAGCAATGTATTCAAACAACTATTTGTTACCATATCACTTTACCTAGTGTTTCTTAGAATCCACACAACAAACCTCTGTATACAGAAACGCTTTTCAGTAGAAACGTCAGTAGAAACGCTTTTCGTTCTAAATATAGCTGCCGGTCCCCAAACATTCCCCAAAGCGCTTTCTTATGCAAAAGGTCAGACCTGCTTGGAAGATGGTCGGTTACTTCTTCAGACGCAACCCTTCCCTCCCGAAATGACCCGAACGTGCCCGGGGAAGGACATCTGCAGAAGAAAGAAGGGGGAGGCAGTAAAAAACAAGAGAGAAGACCATTTTTCTTCTGGGGCATAAAGCAGCCCTCTCTGGCAATAACCTGCGATTCTTGGAAGAGAGCTACGCTTTCTGGGAATTTCCCCGCATCATGAGATGTGGGGGCGGCGGGGAGATTCTTTTGTGGAGTCAGCAGATATCCTTCCGCTAATATATCAGTCAGAGTGTCACCTCTCTATGTACGTTCTTCCGACAGGATTGTCACGGAATCTTTCCCTCTCGAACACTTAGGGAGGAAAGAGGTGTCCAGAAAAAAATTTCCAGCCCTTTTTTTTTTTTGGGGGGGTTTTGCCTTTTTTTTTTTTTCAAGGATTTTTATTCTTGAAAAAGTGATTAAAAAAAAGGGGTTTTTTAGTGTTAATCGGCTATTCATATTAATGGGTGAGTGGTGTCGAGAAAAAAAAAAATGGTTCACATTTGAAATAAAAAGTTTTGCAAGAAGATGTTTGAATTTCTGAACGCAGTTTATGGAGGTAAAACACAAATATTTAAATTTAAGTAACGTATTTCACCTTTAGTTGTAATAGATGGTATTTCTTTTAAAATAAACAGGTAGAACACAAATATTTATATTTAAGTAACGTATATTTATATTTATTAAGTACATTAAATTGTAGGTCCCGGTCTGTTTATCCCTAATGTGTACAAAATGACCATAGAGCAACAAATCAAACATTCAAACCTTTAGTTGAAATAGATGGAATTTATTTAAAAATAAATAGGTAGAACACAAATATTTGAATTTAAGTAACGTATTTCACGTTTAGCTGTAATAGATGGTATTTCTTTTAAAATAAATAGGCATAACACAAATATTTATATTTAAGCAACGTATTTCCTCTTTAGTTGTAAAAGATGGTATTTCTTTTTTTTTTTTTTTTTTTAAATCACATCATTATATCTGCATAAATTAGTAAGAAAAAAAAAATTTCCAATGTTTTGACCATCGCTTATGTCAAATGGACATTTTATTATCTCAAAATCTCTAAAAGTGATCATGTTTATTAATAAAGAATGAAAGTTAAATTTCACTTTTCAGACAACATTTATTCATTTTTGCACATATACGAAACTTATTTCATAACGGAATGTATTCAAACAACTGTTACCATATTACCTTAACTAGACTTTCTTAGAATCCACACAACACACCTCTGTAGTATACAGATTCAAGAAATGCTTTTCGTTCTAAATATAGCTCCCACTTCTAAAACATTTCCCAAAGCTCTTTTTTTTATGCAAAAGGTCAGACCTGCTTTGAAGATGGTCGGTCAATCCTTGTGATGCAACCCATCCCTCCCGAAATGCCCCGAACGTGCCCGGAGAAGGACTTCTGCAGAAGAGAGGGAGGGGCAAAAAGAAAAAAAAAGAGAAGACCATTTTTCTTCTGGGGCATGAAGCAGCCCTCTCTCGCAATAACTGCAATTCTTTGAGAAAGGGCTACGCTTTCTGGGAATCTTCCGTCCGCGTGAGATGTGGGGGCGGCGGGGGGAGATTCTCTGTGGAGTCAGCAGTTATCCTTTCACTAATATATTAGTCGAGTGTCACTTCTGTGTGTACGTTCTTCCGACAGGATTGTCACGAGATCTTTCCCCTCTCGGATACTTAGTGTGGAAAAGGTTTCGGGAAAAAAAATTTCCACCATCTTTTTTGGTTCTTTACCTTTTTTTCGAGGATTTTATTCTTTGAAAAGTGTTATTAAGAAAAGGGTTTTTAATGTTCATCGGCCATTCATGTTAATGGACGAGTGGTGCCGAGAAAAAAAAAAATAGTTCATATTTAGGACAAAAAGTTTTTAAAGAATGTTTGAATTTCTCGATAAATTATATAAAGGTAGAACACAAATATTTAAAGTTAAGTAACGTATTTCACCTATAGTTGTAATAGATGGTATTGCTTTTTAAATAAAAAAAAATAAGCAGAATACAAATCTTTAAATGTAAGTAACATATTTCACCTTTAGTAGTAATAGATGTTATTTTTCATTGACAATAATTTTTAATTTATGCCGTTATAGACTATTCATAAAAGTAAAAACTTAAATCATACCATTTTTAAAGTACACGTAGTAAACCAACACCCTTTTATTTGAAGATCTACTTGTTTTTTAAAAATCACATCTGTTTTTAAGTCACATCTATTTATCTGCATAAACTATTAAGAAAAAAAAAACCGCATATATTAAGTTTCCATTTTACTGTGGCAATATAATTAAAAGTATTCATGTGAGGTAACAAAAAATGACTGTTGCAGTTCTGGTTTTTACACAACATTTGTAAATTTTTATACATAATACGAAGTATATTTCATAACAGAATGCAGCAATGTATTCAAACAACTATTTGCCACAATGTTACCTTAACTAGTCTTTCTTCGAATCCCCGCAACAAGCCTCTGTAGTATACAGATTTAAGAAATGCTTTCCGTTCTAAATATAGCTGCCAGTCCCCAAACATTTCCCTAAGCGCTTTCGCAATTTCTTCTATTAGCTTACACTCTCCATATATATATCTTGTTCAAATTTCCAATCGTTCATAAACCTTTAATTTCACTTATTGAACAACGCTTACATATTTTTATGTATATACGAAATATATTTCATAATAGAATTCTGCAGTATGCATTACACATATACGAAACAATAACGGAAAGTATCCAACGAATAGTTTTTTAAGATATTACTTTAACTAGTCTTTCTTAGAATCCACACCACAAACCTCTGCATATAGATTTAAGAAATGCTTTTCGTTCTAAATATAGCTGCCAGTCCCCAAACATTCCCAAAGCTCTTTCTTATGCAAAAGGTCAGACCAGCTTGGACATGGTCCGTCACTTCTTCTGACGCAAGCCATCCTCCCGAAATGCACCGAACGTGCCCGAGAAAGGACTTCTGCAGAAGAGGGGCAAAAGAAAAAAAAAAGAACCATTTTTTCTTCTGGGACATAAAGCAGCCCTCTCTCGCAATAACCTGCAGTTCTTGGAGGTGAGTTACGCTTTCTGGAAATCTTCCACCCGCATGAGATGTGGGGGCGGCGGGGAGATTCTCTGTGGAGTCAGCAGATATCCTTCCGCTAATATATCAGTCGAGTGTCACCTCTGTGGACGTTCCTCCGACAGGATTGTCACGAAATCTTCCCCTCTCGGATACTTAGGGTGGAAAGAGGTTTTCAGAAAAAATGTCCAGCGCTTTTTTTTTTTTTTGGTTCTTTACCTTTTGTTTTTCAAGGTTTTTGTTCTTTGGAAAGTGTTATTAAAAAAGGGTTTTTTTAGTGTTAATCGGCCATTCGTGTCAATGGATGAATGATGCTAGAAAAAAATGGTTCACATTTAAGATAAATAATTTTGCAAGAGGATGTTTGAATTTCTCAAACTAGTTCATGGAGGTAGAAAACAAATCTTTAACTTTAAATAACATATTTCCTCCTTAGTTGTAATTGATGGTATTTCTTTTAAAAGAAATATATTGAAAACAAATACTTAAGTTTAAGTAACATATTTCATCTTTAGTTGTAATAGATGTTATTTTTTTTTATGGATACTAATCTTTAATTTAGGCCGCTACAGACTACACAAGAAGTAATCAGTTTATCTGCATAAACAATTAAGAAAAAAATTGCAATATTTTGACCATCGTCTATATTAAGTTTTCAATTAACTGTGGCCACAACATTAAAAACGTGTAAATAAATAAAAATAAAAGTTAAATTTCACTAGTTGGGCAAACGGAATGTATTTCAAAACGGAATGTATTCAAACAATTATCTGTTTCCGTATTACCTTAACTATTCTTTCTAAGAATCCTCGCAACAAAGCTCTGTAGTATAGTGATTTAAGAAATGCTTTCGTTCTAAATAGAGCTGCCAGTCCTCAAACATTCCCCAAAGTTCTTTCTCATGCAAAAGGTCAGACCTCCTCGGAGATGGACGGTCACTCCTTGTAACGCAACCCATCCCTCCCGAAATGCCCCGAACGTGCCCGGGAAGGACTTCTGCAGAACAGAGAGGGGGCTGGGAAAAAAAAATAGAAGACCATTTTTCTTCTGGGGGCATAAAGCATCCCTCTCTCGCAATAGCCTGCAGTTCTTAGAGAGAGAGATACGCTTTCTGGGAATCTTCCGCCCGCGTGAGATGTGAGGGCGGCGGGGGAGATTCTTTGTGGAGTCAGCAGATATCCTTCCGCTAATATATCAGTCGAGTGTCACCTCTGCGTACTTTCTTCCGACAGGATTGTCACGAAATATTCCCCTCTAAGGATACTTAGGGTGGAAAGAGGTTTCGAGAAAAAAATTTCCATGTCCTTTTTTGCTCGTTCTTTACCTTTTTTTTTTTCAAGAATTTTTATTTTTTGAAAAGTGTTATTAAGAAAAAGGGTTTTTTAGTGTTAATCGGCCATTCATGCTAATGGATGAGTGGCTTTGAAAAAAAAAAATGTTCACATTTAAGATAAAACAATTTTCAAGAGGGTGTTTGAATTTCTCAACACTGTTTATGAAGGTGGAGCACAAATATTTAAATTTAACGTATTTTATCTTTAGTTGCAATAGATTGCAGTTTTTAACAAGCATTTTCTTTATACTGAAGCTCGTGCTTCGCTCTATAAATGAATAAATGAATGAAAATCTTGTGTTTAAATTAAAAATGACAAATGGGTTTTACTGTTAAAACATGCATTATTGATAAAGCAATATTTATGTAAAAATGCTTTTAATGAGTGTAAATGTTAAATTAGCTTCCTTTATTTTTTTACAAAAATATTTATTACAAGTGTTTGCCTGAAGCACTGCTTCTTTATATTAAGTATATAATTCAATAACTTGAAGAAAATGGAAATATCTAACAAAATAGGTTAGTGTCACAGCAATTAATGTACTTTAGTTATAAGAGGTGGAAAAATAATTTTCACTCGTGAAAGCATATGCTGCCTGGTGGTCAATTGTCTAGCGATCCCGCCTATGATACTGCAGATTACAGATTCGAATCCTGGTGGTGGCAGGTATATTTGTTCGTGGTTAGGAATCCACTTTCTGTTCTGTTACCTAGCTTATAATGTGCATAAAATGACCGTATGACGACAAACCAAATATACTAGCATATATCATAAAAGATTATTAATTCATATTATTTTTGAGTATTTTATAAAGGCATAACATAATTATTTTAAATATATGTATGTTCAAAAATTTTTAGAAAATAACCTATTAGAATCATGCTAAAGAGACAACATAATTTATTGTAAGTTGCAAAACATTAACAATAAATTTTAACATTTGAATTTATTGAACAATATTTTTTTGCGAAAGTTAAAAGAAACATTCAAAATTCATACATCAAGATTTTTTAAATAAAGTTGCGAATCCAAAAGAAATTTAGTTTGGTTATTTTCGTAGAAAATGTCAAAATAATAATAATAATAATAGTAATAAAAATTTTTATTTTCAAGATGCATATAACACAATAATAATAGACCATTTACATTACCATTCAATTTCATAAATTTTAATTTATTCACTTATATTTTTTAATTTAATTCCTGTTTTGAACTAATTTATGGGAGAAATTTATTTCAATTTACCCTTAGATTCAAAAGCTGATTAACTTTTAAATTCATTAATTAAATGTTAAAAGTGTGCATTAAAATTTTTATTAAAAGAACACAATTTCAAGTGAAACAAAATTTTTTTGATACATCGTAAGTTTTTTGCCGATAATAATGCAAGATTTTAATTCTCTTTAAACAGTCATATATTCGTATTAAAAGAATATTTTTAAAACACCAGTACTTTTGCAAATCATTCATCGCCTATTTCAAAACCTTTCTGAATAAATTAAAACCAATCCATTTCCCAATGCATTTTTTTTTCCTTTTCTATATATTTTCCAGGTTTCCTTCACAATTACTACCTCATTATTTGCTCATTATTTATCCAATATCTGCTGTCAGTCTCGCTGCCTGCATTGCTTCCAGCACTGTGTGTCTCCCTCCCCTTGCCACCTAAATTTACATCCAGAAATCGACGAAGAGATAATTTTCTACCAAATCATTTTATACCTTCACGCTCTGCATCACACTCAATTTCGCATTAATGAGCGCCTTTCACTCTTTCCTTTACTTGATGCTGCCCCTGCCCTCCCACGGCCACATCACCCGAATACCCCTAAGAAAGGGAGGACTATCTCTGCGATTATGGCGGGAATCTTTTAGCTGGAGGGCCTGAAGCCACCGTCCTGATGCCTTCTTTGACAAGGCAATCGATACTGACAAATAATCTGAATGCACTAATGACCATTCGGTCGAAGATGTCCCCGTCATACTGGTCTTTAAAGGGCTTAAATTGAGTAGTTAGAAATCAGGCTATTATTCCAACTTGGAAAGTTTCAAGATTTCTCGAGATAGGACAACCTACTTTACCTTTACTTGAAAATGGTTGCAAAATTTGTTGTTAGCTATGTATTTCTGTATTCTTTCTTTTTGTAGTCGAAAACATGTACATTGTAAATTAAGGCATTATTCCAATTTGGAGGGTTCTGAAATTTCTGAAGATAGTCCAGTAGATTTTGCTTTCACTTGATAAAATGTCGTAAAATGTTTTGAAAATATTTCTCTCTGCATTCAATTTTTTTAATGAACAACATAGTACACTTGCAATTCAGGACATTATTCGAAATTGGAAAGTTTCGAGATTTCTCAAGATAATTTGTCAATTTATTTCGAGATTTCTTAAGATAGAGATTTGCCAATTTATTTCAAGATTTCTTAAGATAGAGATTTGTCAGTTCATTTTGAGATTTTTCAAGAATTTCAGATTTTCTCAGATGGTCTATTCTCAGATTCTCGCAGATGGTCGTTAGTGAGGGTGTTCCTTCCAAGGTAAATCCCAGGGACATCATCTATATCTGAAAAGTAGTCCACAGACACATAGTACGGACACGGTTGTTGTCTTAGTATAAGGCTCAGGTAATATAAAAGCAATGGTCAAAACATTGGAAAAACAAATTTTTATTAATAATTTATGCAGATAAACTGATGCGACTTAACAAAAATGTGATTCTAAAAAAGTGGATTTTAAAATTATGTTTGTTTACTGAGTGTATTTTTAAAAAGGGTGCGATTTAATTTTTTTCTTGTATAGTCTATAGCGGCATAAAAGAAAAATTATCGTCAATAAAAAATAACATCTATTACAACTAAAGGTGAAATATGTTACTTAAATTTAAATATTTGTGTTTTACCTCAATAAACTGGATTGAGAAATTCAAACATTCTCTTTGAAAACTTCATCTTAAATGTGAACCATTTTTTTTTTCTTGGCTCCACTCATCCATTAACATGAAAGACCGATTAACACTAAAAACCTTTTTCTTAATAACACTTTTAAAAGAATAAAAATAATTGAAAAAAAAAAAAAGTAAAGAACGGAAAAATAAGTGATGGAATTTTTTTTTTTTCTTGAGACCTCTTTCCACCATAAGTATTGGAGAGGGGAAGATTTCGTGACAATCCTGTCGGAAGAACGTACGCACAGGTGACACTCGACTGATATATTAGCGGAAAGATATCTGCTGACTCCACAAAGAATCTCCCTCGCCGCCCCCACATCTCATGCGGGCGGAAGATTCCCAGAAAGCGTAACTCTCTCCAAGAACTGCAGGTTATTGCGAGAGAGGGCTGCTTTATGCCCGAGAAGAAAATGGTTCTTCTCATTTTTTTTTTCTTTTTACCCCCTCTCTCTCCTGCAGAAGTCCTTATGCGGGCACGTTCGGTGCATTTCGGGAGGGATGGGTTACGTCAGAAGGATTGACCAACCATTTTCCAAGCAGGAGACAGTTCTGACCTTTTGCATAAGAAAGCGCTTTTGGGGAATGTTTGGGGACTGGCAGCTATATTTAGAACGAAAGGCATTTCTTAAATCTGTATACAGAGGTTTATTGTGTGGTTTCTAGAAAACACTAGTTAATTTAATATGGTAACAAATAGTTTTGAAAGTATTGGTGAATTCCATTATGAAACATATTTTGCATATGTATGAATGTTGTCCGTAGAGTGAATTTAATCTTTTAGTATTGATTAATAAACATGAATACTTTTAACGATGTTGCCATACTATAATGTCCATATGATATTAGCAATGGCTAAAACATTGGAAAAAAAAATTTTTCTTAGTAATTTACGCAGATATACTGATGTGACTTAAAAAATGTGATTAAAAAAAGAAATAACCATCTTTTGCAACTAAGAATCTATTTGACTCAGTTGAAAATCTCGTTGCTCGACTATCCATTGAGGCTGCAAGTGTGCTCGAAATGCTTGTCTTCTTAGGAACTGTTCGCCAATCTCTCTTTTGATTTTACAAAGCCTGTATCAATTTGTGGGTGGTTGCAATTTTGAGCATTTATTTTAGACATTGAATTAAAAAAAAAAATTGTGAATAAACAATGTTTTTGCAAAAATGTTTTGCAGCAGTGTTTTTCTGAGCAACGATGTTGTGAATCAACAATGTTTTTTCTTTTCTTATATCAATTTATGTGTATGTGTCTGCACGCGACTCTTCCAACTCTACAATCATATACATAAAATGTGTGTTTTAGTAAGCTGTACCATACCTCAAATTTGTCCCAGGACCATTGAATCGGCCGATATTTTAATTCAGAATAAAATAATAGATTTATTTGATATTTGGCCTTCTTGATATTTGTGAGTGCAAAATAGGCTTTGTTTGGGTTTATGAAACACATTAAAGTACCGATCAATACCAACTATGCTTTTGCCAACTATCCATTCATACGATGTCCAATTCAATGGTGTTTCTCAATTCTAAGCCAGTTCATCTGCGCAACAATTGCGCTCTAGTCATCCAATCAATCAAACCGCTTCGTGCAAATAGCCTTCATTTTTTATTCGAATGTGTTTAATATTTAATGAGAGTTCTGTAAGGACACCCAGATGACAGATTACTGCCATTAGCGTCGGCTAGCTTAATGTTTTCCAATTATAACACCTACTTTGTGTTTCACAATCCTACCTAACAGGATTATAATAAGACTTAGAGTGTCACAACTACTTTCAATATTTCAAGCTGTTTTAATAATGTGCTAAAGAAATTGCGCTTAATTTATGAATATCATCCAATCATTCATATTTTTAAGTGAAAAAGAATTCCCCCCCCTTCATTTTAGCAAAGTAAAGAATGAAATATATATATATATACGATAGTAGGAAACAAATGTATATCGGTGTCTTTTAGAGCTAATGTTAAACCCTCCCCCAAAAAAAAAAAAAAAAATTAAATGCATGTAAAACTTTTGGACAAAATTTTGGAATTTTTAACATTCCGTGTTGTGTGCCAATGGGGGAAGATTTCAGGTATTCATCAGAAAGTCCTATTCAAGAGATATCTATAATTCATTACAGCATTTTATATTAAAGTATGAAATAATTAATTATTATTTCCCTTTCTCATAGAAGAAATAATCGAATTGAGATAGCATGAAATGAAAATTCTTGATTATAAACGTTTTATCTAATGTGAATCATATCCATATCTGTATAGGATATTTAAATTAAATTAATTGCAAAGCTAGTGAAAGCAACACAAACAATAGACAAATACAGCGTGTTGAAGCGATCGTTATTCTCATGAAAGTGAGAGATTTTCGCTCTATCCATATATACAGAGATTGACGACAAGCGTACTTGAATGTGGACATGATGATCAAAATGATGCCAAAAACAAAAAAGATTGCCAACATTTCTATCACAACTCTCATATAAAAAGTTTAACTACTAAAATTCATGCATTCAGAAGGATAACATTTTTTTTCCAGAAATGTAATATATATATATTTTTCTAATGCAGCTGGCAAACACTTAGACAGCTAGGTCTTGATGCCTTAAGGCAAGCGCTGAACAGATGTTACTCACTTTGCATTATCCACGGGGCGCGAGTAACAATGCCCCCGTAATGTGGATCATATTAGACCGGGACCTACGGTTTAAAGTGGATTCCGAACCATTGCAAACATCCATGGTACAGGCCGGGACTCGAACCTGAAACCTGTGGTACCCAGCGCCAGAGCGCTAGCCCCTCGGCCATTCATGTGACTGGAAATGTAATATATATATATTACAATTTGTCATACGACATCTTGAGGAAGTCTTGAGTTAAATTTCTTTTAAAATAATGAACATATTAATAATCACAAAACAATATCAGTACAAAGAAAAAGGTACAATTTGGTTTAGTTTGTCACTCTACTGTCTTCTTTTGTACACTTTAAGCTAATTAGACCGGGACCTATGGTTTAACGTGGATTTCGAACCACCCACAAGCATCCATACCACCACCAGGATTCGAATCTAAAATATGTGGTACCAAAGGCCACAGCGCTAGCCTATTGGCCATCAGGCCGCTGGTGCAATTATCGATCCTATACAATTTCAGTTAATCAAACATAAGGATATTGCTTTGATAGTTCGAGAAATTTTTAAATAGTTCCCAAACAAATTTTTCTTAACTAGAATAGAGCCTATAATGCTCACATGTTTTTGAAGTTAAACACAAGAAATATACATTCAAAGTATTTAGTTGTAAATAAATGCTCACTTAATTCATAACTTTAAATTAATAAGTTAGCTTAATTAATAGTTTTAATTAATTAGATTTTTTTAATAAAAAATATTTTTTTAAATTAGCGTATATAACAGAATTTGTCGTAAACTACAACAAGATTATCAGAAAATCTATATCAGAATATATTTTTAAAGATAAGAGAAGGTAGCACTAAATGAGCCAGTTAATTGGTAAACAAACCGTAAATATTAACAAAAATGTTTTCACCATGTTAATGATTTCATAAATTTCAGAAATTCCATAAAAAGCTTCCCAGATTGCGAATTTTTCGATGCAACTTATTAGTTATTTATCCATGAAAAATCACTCAGCTGTAGACTACTATTAATCTTTTTACGAAGGTGGGGAAAGTTCCCTCTACTCTTAAGCTGCAATGTTGTTTTAACCTCATGCCGTGTTGTAGAATCATTATGTTGGTACATAATGACAAACTTGTCAACAACTACGCGCAATTTGTTTTTTTTTTTCTTGGGAATACTCCAACAGAAGAAATAATTAATTGAAGTATTTCTAGGCTTGTTTATATCTTTTTCTCAGCATGTGGCAATTCTTGTATTCATATTTCACAGACAATGTCTAAGTACTCTCCTTACAAGAATAACTATCGTGAAAAATTGAGGCCAAGAAAATGTCATTTTTTATGAAGTACCCCAAAGAACCAATTCGATATTTTCTCTTACAATTTATTTCCTTATTAAGATATAAAATTCCAATAAAAAAATTATGTACTTTTTATAAAGATACAAAATGATATGTTAATAATCAAAAAGTATTTTGATTTCAATAAAAAAAATATAATATATATGGGTTTCTTAAAAAATAATATTACTCCAAATGTAGACTTAATCTGCTAAATGTTATTTCCCTTAATACAGACTTAAGTCTTATGCATTATTGTTAAAATGTTATGTTATGCTTCTGAATTTACTCAAGAACTTAATGTTGTTGATATAATTTAAAAATGTGAAATTTGAATAGTAACAAATTATATATTTATTTCATATTTTAATGATTTTGCTAACATTATGTATAAATTTAATTCAAAATTCAAAGCAGAATTTATAAACATTGATTGAAATTAAATCATTCAGACACGGCCATTATATGTTAGATTATTAATAAGAAATTTCCATGACAGGTTGTACCGAATCTACTCATTATAAATTTTTCAAAGAAGTCGTTACAGTGAATGTTTAATGTGGAATTCAAACCCACACTTTTCTGCATTCGAACTAGTCCTATTATGAATGGACCATGAAAGGGAGGAATAGTTTTCAATGGCGAAACAACCCTATCGTGGAATAAGGTCGTCTACCTACTGATTCCGCAACGATTAACAACGGGTAGATTCTGCAACGGGTTTAAACTATGCGTAGGTTTAAACTAGGGTTAACTGGTCTTTCTAAGGTGTAGGTTTTTTAATACATAGGTTGTATACGTAGGTTTTTTAATACATTTTTAGGCCCTACATCCAACAGTCATATTAGATAGGGACCTACAATTTAAAGATGATTTCGAATCACTACAGACATCCATGGTTCCGCGGGACTAGAACTCAAATTCTATGGTACTGAGCGCCAGTCATTCGGTAATCAGGTCATGGAAGAATATTTAGTGAATATAAATATATCATTTGAATTATTTTTTTTTTAAATGTTTATACAATTTTAATCCATATTCTAACCCTGTGAATTTACTTTTCAAAGACCTTTATTATCATGCGTGAACAAGGCGTTGTTCTGGTTTTGAGTCCATGACGTCATCCGAAAATGTGGGCCAAGCAAGTAAATCTCTATTGTAAATTTTGGCGGAAGTTGGTACATTGGGCAACTCTAAAATAAACTCTTGAAATGATTCGTGAATAACGTTTATTTTAACGAATTTTCTGGCTTTTGATTGAAGTATTTTGTAGTATGGTTTTGAATCACTTTTCATGTTTTGGGTTGGGATTTTAAATACTTTTGTCATTTTTCGGTGCCTATTGAGCTGTATAGTGCTTTTTATTGTATTTGGAATACTTCATTCTTCATTTCTGCCTAGAATTTTCAAACTTTGATATATTATTTTGGCTATTGCATGTGACAACGTTTCTTATAGAATCGAAAATACTTCATTCTTCAGTTACGACTACATTTATCTTACTTTTGAATATACTTTTAGAGATTCTTGAACAATTCATTCTTCATGATGTTCTTGATCTATTCAACATTACTTTATGCATATGACTATTGAATCTGGTCATTCTTATAGTGTTCCAAACAATTCCTTCAGATATCTCGTGCATTATTAAACATTGGCATATACCTGAGTTTATTCATCCGCTCTCGAATGTTCCCACATGACAAATTGAAATTTCCGAGCAGATTTCGCTTTTTTTTTTTTTATATAATCTTAACCATATTCTTATAATTTTTATAATCTTAATCCATATTCTAACCCTGTGAATTTATTTTTCCAAGAACTTTTCTAGATTTTATCTCATAGCATATAAAATGGGACATTTTAATGTTCATATTATAAATCTAAATATGAAGTTTCAACCGTATCACACCAGTAAATAAATGCATCATTTATTTAAATGATGCTTGTGACTTTGAACTTTCTGTTTATCTAAACAATCGCATTCGTAAAATTACTTGTTACAGCCGAAATACGCTTCGGACTTTTAGTAGCCAGCATTCGTGTCACGATTTAGGAGTTAATTCCACGCTGCAGAGCCAATCCCTCCCTGTCAAGTAATTAAATTTAAATGCGATTGGGAGAGCTGTGTCAGTGAAAACGATACTTCTGGGTGAGTGCATAACTGGACACTGCGCTCGGTAATGACACGCAGAGTCCTGCTCTGTCGGATTGCTAATATAACAAAACTGAAACTGCAAGGAGTAGAAATTTCAGCCACAATCTCATTAATCAATGTTCCAAATGCCAATTAGAGCCCTTTCGGAATTGACAGAGAAATTTAAGCCGGACGAAATTGTCCACAAGCCGTTTAGTCCACTCGTTAATCTGCACGGGCTTTAATTAATACCAAAAGTCTTGGGCTCATAAACCAGAGGGGTAGGGGGTAGGGGGAGAGATAGAGGTCTTCCCTGGGATGCGTGGGTTAACAAGGAAAAGGATCAAGTGATTTAAGTCAAGTGTATTGTGGTGTTTATCAGTGATGGTGTATAGAAATATTCGGGCTTGAATGAAACCAAATTTCATGTACAGATTGTGGAAGATATGAGAAGAAAAGTCCAATAAAAAGGATTATTACCAAAATTCCCCATTGGTAAGATTTTGGTAATGATGCTACTTACATACTACAAAATTTGCACAATATAGATGGTTGAAAGAGTTATAAGTTATTATTTACTAGCGTAATAGTCAGACATCACATCATGTACCATTTGGCTGCCTGAGGAGTAGCATTAGGCTGCATTTGGAGTGACTTAAATCTATTGTGAACGTTGGCTGCATTTCAAATCTCTGTTCCTTGAAAGAGAACATAAGACGGATAACAAGCTGTCTTTTGTCCACCAGCCTTCTGTATCCATCTTATATAATAGCCGGTATGTCTCTGTGGGTGTTTGTCAGTTAATGGAAAACTGTAAAAAATATGTCGTACATCAGATGCCTATCTTGTACACAAAGAACTTCAGCATATTGAAATTGTTATTCGTGATATAGGGCTATAATGCTGAATAATAAATTTTACTGCGGGTCATACTGTATATCATTAATAAAATTTTAGTGGGTCATTAATTAAATTTTGCATAATTCATTTTCCATAAATTTATTATACTTATAATCAGCTTTTAACTTCTAGAGCCAGTTACTCTCTTATCTTAAATTTTTAGTGCTATTTTTGTTACGGAACTCATCTTCTAAATCCTTTCATATGTTGCATAAAAAGTTGGTTTCACTCCATTCATTAGTTTTAGCAGCAAATTTTTCAAATAGGGCCAGTTGGGAGGTAATTTGATGGTGCTGGTACTTACATATTAACAAAAGTTGCACAATATAGGTGGATGACAGAATTATAAGCTAATATTTACCAGCGGAAAGGATGACTCGTTTCCCAGATAACACATCACGTAGCATTTGGTTGATGGTGCAGAGTGACTTAAATCCATTGTGTAAGTTGGCTGCTTTTCAAACCTGTGTTTCTTGAAAGAGAGCATTAGATCTGTAACAAACTCTCTTATGTTTAGCACTCCTTCAGCAGCCGTCTTATGTGACAAACGAATCTATCACTTTTGATGCTTGTCAGTTTATGGGCAACAGTAGAGTATACGCCTTATACAAGATGTATATCTTGTACACAAAGAACATTGGAAATGTTAAGCATGGTCTAGGACTCATATTGATTAATAAATGGTACTGTGTGGCATACTGTAGGTTCATATTGTACGTCATTCAATCCAGTATTTGTATTTTATAAAGACCAAATAAGTGAAAACCAATGTATAAAAAAAAAAAAAAGCATTATATGTGTATCCATATTCTAAAAATTAACTTTGATCATAAAACAATATTTTTGGGAAATATAGGACATATATTGTGTGTTTCATGCATGAATTTACAGTTATGAGATCGCAGCATAATTAAATAATGATGAGCGCGTTTCTTGGAAGATCTAATATAACAGCTTCTACGTTTCACTTTAAGTGGCCTCAACGACGTAGTGACCATCCCTAGACACGCACAGTGGATTGTTGATAACAGAGCAATCCAGACTGTTAGTTCAAGTTGTTAGCGCTTTTGGTTCAACATACACCTGCGAATCGTTTTGATCGAAAATGAAATTGGCGAAAAACAAAACACGTTCAAACAAAAAACGGAGCAACACCAATTACGATGTGTAAATACCCGAATTGAGATCGATTTTTGCAAAAGCTAAGTGAAAGAGTGGATAAATAAATATCGCACCAGCAAACATTTTTTAATGTTATAATTTTTTATATTGTTTATCTTTATATGTTTTTATATTTCATTTTTAGTGTTATATATTTCTTTACAATGTGCGTTTAGTATCATTATTATTATATTATTCAAGTTTACATGTAAGAATAATAGTAAACACAAAAAATAATAACTCGTCATGTTTCAATTTTTTTCACTCCAAAAACGTTTGTGTTAAATAATTATTTTATGTAATGGGTCTAAATCTAATATAATTTTGTATGTGGCCCAATGAGTTATGATGCATTTCCAAACTGGCCCGCAAAATCATTTGAGTTGGCCACCCCTACTCTGCAATCATATAAGACCGGGACCTACGGAAAGTGGAGTCCGAACCACTGCAAACATCCATGGCATCCCCGGGACTTGAACTCGATACCCAGAGAACTAGACACTAGGCCATTCCGGCCCCCTAGTAGGGGAACCATCTCTAAACCGTAGGTCCCAATCTCATTTGACTGTAGAACGTTGTGGGGGGGTAGTGTTACTCGCGTCCGTAGCAATCTTCAAGCTACACGTGCCCCCTGGGTAGTGCTAAATGAATAACAGCAGTGTAGCCTTTGCTTATGACATAACATAAGGTTAACTGTCTGTCTTGCCAGCCGCATTATAACACCAACAACATATTATCTTTGTTTACATGTAAGAAGTCATAACAACTCAGTTTTCAATTTTTCCCTCCAAAAAAATGTCTATAGTGGGACTAAATCTAATATGGGGATTTATAATTTTATATGCTGCCCTTCAAATTATGATGCATTTCCAAAGTGGCCAGCAAGAACATTCGGGTTGACCACCCCTGATTTAGTGTGTCTAATTCAGTATATTCAAAGCATAGCGAATGTATTTTAGTACTGGTTCCATTCAATAACATTTACTATGTTGCGGTAAGTGTATGAAATGGCTGGTGGTTAATCGAGTCAATGTATTTAAATACCACATGAATGCTCATCCGTCTGCAGAGCCCCCATAAAATATGCAGGGGACTTAAATCTATGCCTGCTCTGTCTGCTATCTATGTCTGCTATTTTAATGATGACGGAACTAGAACAGTATATCGCTTATTAAAGGTGAAGGCGATAGTTATTCGCCGTGATTTATTACAGCGGGAAGGTGAACATAGATTTAGTTTCGAATAATTTCCCACAAATGTCTGCCCCTGGCGAAATAACCAATCCCCACCCCCACGTAGAATCCGAGACATCCCAGTTCGAATCCTCGCCTGCGGGGAAGACAATTTTCTCAAGTCGTTGATTACGTCCGGATTGCTAATATTTCAAAAATAGATTCCGTGGTCCGTAGCTTTAAATACGTTTCTTGGGCATTAAAGTTTAGTTAGATGTCAGAAATTGCTAAGTAAATTCAATGCGGCTTTGTAGTTATCTTGGATTGAAGATGGACGAGGAATAACTGTGGTAGTGAATCTCGCATCTGTTTACAAGTGACTTAAATGGAATCCTTTCATTTTGGTACATTACTTATTAGTATAGTGACAGGCTTATTGACTGAAGCAGCCATCTCTAACGTTTTTATCGCTTTCTCCCAAAACGAAATATTTAAAAGTTGTATTGTTCAAATAATATACACATGTTTAAATTAAATTGCACATTTATATTTTCAATTAGAATTTAATGTGATCAAAGCGACTGCATTTGTTTAATAATATCAAACAATTTGGTTCAGTGTCCTTTGTGATAGCAACTTGAATATCTGAATTTCCTCTTTAACTTATTTCTGTACTTGGTGTTAATTGTTGTCAATGCAGAAACGCTTCTTCTCACAGTTATGTAGAAGAGGAAATAAATTTTTTTCTTCAGTTACGTCGAGGACTGGGTCATATTGACCATATACCTCCAAGCAGCCCAATACAAACTAGCCTTGAAGAAAACATGTCGAGTGGGCTGCACAAACGAAAGCTTTACTCATTAGCCCTACCCAGGGTGCACGTGTAGCTTGAAGATAGTCTGCGGACGATAGATAGCTACGAAGATATGCTAATACTACCGTCTACCATACTCTACGATCCGATTAGGGATCGGGACCAACGCTTTAAAGTGGATTACGAACCACTAGAAACATCCATGGGAAGCCGGGATTCGAACCAGAAACCTGTGGTACCGATTGCCAGAGATCTAGACACTCGCCCATCAGGCCTCAAATCCGTATTATTATATTATTTGTGTTTACATGTAAGAATTAGGATAAACACAAAAAGAATCACTCATTATGTTTCAATTTTTCATTCCAAACAATGTCTATAGTGGGTCTAAATCTAATATTTGGATTTATAATTTTATATGTGACCAGCGGAGTTATGACGCATTTCCAGAGTACCCGTCAAGATCATTCGGGTTGACCACCCTAATTTAGTGTCTCTAATTCTGTACATTCAAAACATCGCGAATGTATTTCGGTACTGGTTCCATTCAATAACATTTACTATGTTGCGGTAAGTGTATGAAATGGCTGGTGGTTAATCGAGTCAATGTATTTAAATACCACATGAATGCTCATCCGTCTGCAGAGCCCCCATAAAATATGCAGGGGACTTAAATCTATGCCTGCTCTGTCTGCTCTATGTCTGTAGTTTTAATGATGACGGAACTAGAACAGTATATCGCTTATTAAAGGTGACGGCGATAGTTATTCGCCGTGATTTATTACAGCGGGAAGGTGAACATAGATTTAGTTTCGAATAATTTCCCACAAATGTCTGCCCTGGCGAAATAACCATTCCCCACCCCCTCGTAGAATCCGAGACATCCCAGTTCGAATCCTCGCCTGCGGGGAAGACAATTTTCTCAAGTCGTTGATTACGTCCGGATTGCAAATATTTCAAGAATAGATTCCGTGGTCCGGGCTTTAAATACGTTTCTTGGGCATTAAAGTTTAGTTAGATGTCAGAAATTGCCAAGTAAATTCAATGCTGTTTTGTAGTTATCTTGGATTGAAGATGGACGAGGAATAACTGTGGTAGTAAATCTCGAATCTGTTTACAAGTGACTTAAATGAAATCCTTTCATTTTGGTACAATATTTCTTAGCATAATGACAGGCTTATTGACTGAAGCAGCCATCTCCTAACTTTTTATCGCGTTCTCCCAAAACGAAAATAATTAAAAGTTGTATTGTTTAAATAATATACACATTTTAAATTAAATTTCAAATTTATATTTTCAATTAAAATTCAATGTGATCAATGAAATTGTATTTGGTTAAAATATAAAAATATTTGGTTTAGTGCTCTTTGTGATAGCAACTTGAATATCTGAATTTCTTTTTTAATTTATTTCTGTACTTGATTTTAATTGTTGTCAATGTGGAAACGCTTCTTCTCACAGTTATGTTATGAAGGAGGTAAATATATATTTTTTCAGTTACGTCTAGGACTGGGTCATATTGACCATGTACCTCAGCAAGCAGCCTAATACAAACTAGTTTTGAAGAAGGCATGTCGAGTGGGCTGCACCGAACGAAAGCTGTTACTCAGTTAGCACTACCCAGGGGCACGTGTAGCTTGAAGATAGTCTGCGGACGATAGATAGCTACGAAGATAAACTAATACTACCGCTGCAATACGATCCTATTAGGACCGGGACCACGCTTTAAAGTGGATTCCGAACCACTACAGAACATCCATGGGAAGCTGGGATTCAAATCCGAAACCTGTGGTACCGATTGCCAGAGATCTAGACACTCGTTCATCAGGCCTCAAATCCGTATTATATTATTTGTGTTTACATGTAAGAATAAGGATAAACACAAAAAGAATGACTCATTATGTTTCAGTTTTTCATCCCAAAAAAATGTCTATAGTGGGTCTAAATCTTATATGGGGACCTTATAATTTTATATGCGGCCGAAGGAGTTATGAGGCATTTCCAAAATTGCTGGAAAGATCATTTGGTTGACCACCCCTGATTTGATGTGTCTGATTCAGTATATTCAAACATCGCGAATATATTTTAGTACTGGTTCCATTCAATAACATTTACTATGTTGCGGTAAGTGTCTGAAATGGCTGGTGGTTAATCGAGTCAATGTATTTAAATACGACATGATTGCTCATCCGTCTGCAGAGCCCCCCATAAAATATGCAGGGGACTTAAATCTATGCCTGCTCTGTCTGCTATCTATGTCTGCTCTGGTATTTTAATGATGACGGAACTAGAACAGTATATCGCTTATTAAAGGTGACGGCGATAGTTATTCGCCGTGATTTATTACAGCGAGAAGGTGAACATAGATTTAGTTTCGAATAATTTCCCACAAATGTCTGCACCTGGCGAAATAACCAATCGCTCCCCCTTCCGTAGAATCCGAGACATCCCAGTTCGAATCCTCGCCTGTGGGGAAGACAATTTTCTCAAGGCGTTGATTACGTCCGGATTGCTAATATTTCAAGAATAGATTCCGTGGTCCGGAGCTGTAAATGCGTTTCTTGGCCATTAAAGTTTAGTTAGATGTCAGAAATTGCCAAGTAAATTCAATGCGGTTTTGTAGTTATCTTGGACTGAAGATGGACGAGGAATAACTGTGGTAGTGAATCTCGAATCTGTTTACAAGTGACTTAAATGGAATCCTTTCATTTTGGTACAATAATTCTTAGTGTAGTGACAGGCTTATTGACTGAAGCAGCCATCTCCTAACTTTTTTATCGCCTTCTCCTAAAACGAAAATATTTAAAAGTTGTATTGTTCAAATAATATACACATGTTTAAATTAAATTGCACATTTATATTTTCAATTAGAATTTAATGTGAGCAAAGCGACTGCATTTGTTTAATAATATCAAACAATTTGGTTCAGTGTCCTTTGTGATAGCAACTTGAATATCTGAATTTCCTCTTTAACTTATTTCTGTACTTGGTGTTAATTGTTGTCAATGCAGAAACGCTTCTTCTCACAGTTATGTAGAAGAGGAAATAAATTTTTTCTTCAGTTACGTCGAGGACTGGGTCATATTGACCATATACCTCCAAGCAGCCTAATACAAACTAGCCTTGAAGAAGGCATGTCGAGTGGGCCGCACAAACGAAAGCTTTTACTCATTAGCCCTACCCAGGGTGCACGTGTAGCTTGAAGACAGTCTGCGTACGATAGATAGCTACGAAGATATGCTAATACTACCGTCACAATACTCTACGATCCTATTAGGATCGGGACCAACACTTTAAAGTGGATTCCGAACCACTACAAACATCCATGGGAAGCCGGGATTCGAACCAGAAACCTGTGGTACCGATTGCCAGAGATCTAGCCACTCGGCCATCCGGCCTTGTATCCATTATTATATTATTTGTGTTTACATGTAAGAATAAGGATAAACACAAAAAGAATCACTCATTATGTTTCAATTTTTCATTCCAAAAAAATGTCAATAGTGTGTCTAAATCTTATATGGAGACATATAATTTTATATGTGGCCCAAGGAGTTATGGTGCATTTCAAAATTGCCCTCAAGATCATTCGGGTTGACCACCCCTAATTTAGTGTGTCTAATTCTGTATATTCAGAGCACCGCGAATGTATTTCGGTACGGGTCCCATTCAATAACATTTACTATGTTGCGGTAAGTGTATGAAATGGGTGGCGGTTAATCGAGTCAATGTATTTAAATACCACATGAATGCTCATCCGTCTGCAGAGCCACCATAAAATATGCAGGGGACTTAAATCACTTGTCTGTCTGCTCTGGTATTTTAATGATGACGGAACTAGAACAGTATATCGCTTATTAAAGGTGACGGCGATAGTTATTCGCCGTGATTTATTACAGCGGGAAGGTGAACATAGATTTAGTTTCGAATAATTTCCCACAAATGTCTGCCCCTGGCGAAATAACCAATCCCCACCCCCTCGTAGAATCCGAGACATCCCAGTTCGAATCCTCGCCTGCAGGGAAGACAATTTTCTCAAGTCGTTGATTACGTCCGGATTGCTAATATTTCAAGAATAGATTCCGTGGGTCGGAGCTTTAAATACGTTTGTTGGGCATTAAAGTTTAGTTAGATGTCAGAAATTGCCAAGTAAATTCAATGCGGCTTTTTAGTTATCTTGGATTGAAGATGGACGAGGAATAACTGTGGTAGTGAATCTCGAATCTGTTTACAAGTGACTTAAACGGAATCCTTTCATTTGATACATTACTTATTAGCATAGTGACATGCTTATTGATTGAAGCAGCCATCTCCTAATTTTTTAACTTTTTCTTCCAAAACGAAAATAATTAAATGTTGTATTCAAAGTTGTATTGTTCAAATAATATACATATATTTACATTAAATTTCAAATTTATATTTTCAATTACGATTCAATGTGTGCAATGCTATTGCATTTGTTTAGTAGTATCAAAAAGTTGGTTTAGTGACTTGAATTTCTGAATTTTATCGTTAATTTAATTTTGTATTTGGTTTTAATTGTTGTCATTACAGAAAATGCTTCTTCTCACAGTTATGTAGAAGAGGTACACACTTTTTTTTCAATTACGTCGAGTACTGGATCATATTGACCATGTCCCTACGAGCAACCCAATACAAACTAACCGTAAGAAAGGCATGTCGAGTGGGTTGCATCGTCGAATGCTATTACTTATATAGCAGTACCCAGCGGACACGTGTAGCTTAAAAACATGCTATGGACGCATATAACACTGCACCCACAAAGTACTATGCTCCTATTAAACCGAGACCTACGATTTAAAAATGGATTCCGCACTACTAAAAACATCCATGGCACTCGAATAGTCTCGAAACCTGTGCGCCGAGCACGGAAGCGCTGGGCACCCAGCCATCAGACTGTATTCATCTAAATATGATTATTCAGTTCAGTTCAGTTCAGTTCTGTTAAATATGATTTTCTGGTTCAATTACATCCATCAATTACAAAAAGAGACTACCAATTTTTAATATGTCTTTGATGTACCCCAAGTATCACATTGTGTACCCTATTTTGTTGACAATAAAGCTGAAAGGGCAAGAGTATTTCTCATGGATTCTATTCGGGATGTACTCTAAAATCAATGTTTTGGAAAAAAAAAAAAAGAGAATATTTGGAGGAAATTCTTCACGGATATTGCAGAAACAGCTGTTCAAACTTTTTCTTCAAGACGACATGCAAACGCGTAAAGTCATAAATAATTCTCAAAAAACATTGCATCTTTCTTAACTATTTTATGTTACTGAATTAATATCTAATTATAAAGAAGTCGACAATTCAAGATTTATACAATGCTTATTATCTGCAAGTTCTTCAGTTCAATTTGTGATTTCTTCCGATTGGAGTCTTCTGAATTTGATCTAGAACATTTTAGACAGAAGTGTACAGCAGACGTGCTTTCTCTCTAAAGAAGTAAAGAATATTTATTTTCATTCTGATAAATTTGATTTTCATATTACATCACGATTTCTTCCTTATATATTTTCTTCCTTGTATACATGTCTTCTGTACCTGGTGTAGAATTTTTTTTTTTAGATTGAATGGTATAGCAGACTTTATTTATTATGAAATAATAAATGGATATGCTCATAATGGTACTGTATGTTTTTATATTGTCACATTTAAGTATGTATTTTATAATTTAATTTATAGTGTAAAGTTTCTTTTCTGTAAAAGAAATTTTGTCTGTGTGTTTAAAAATATTATGCAGATAAACTAAATTCTTGTTATATAAAACTCTTATTAGATTTATTTTTGGTCTGTGACTCTGAAACGTGAACTCTGGCAAGGTCTGATGAGGCCCATTTGGGTATATTTGAACGGAAGATTTTTAAGGATTATTCTTGGAGGTGTTAAGGAAAGTGATTGTTGGAGAAAACGGTTCAACGTAGACATTTATAAATGCTATAATGACCCAGATATTATAAAATTTATTAAGATTAATAGATTAAACTCGGCTGCTGACGTATTTCGAATGGATGATTTAAACCATTTTTTATTAATTAGAAAGGCTTGTTTCGGTAAAACCACAGGGATAAAACGGAAGTGGACGACACAGATTGCGATACAGTTGAGAAGAATTTTGCTGTACTGGGGTTAAGAATTGTAGGGCAATTGTCCCCAGATGAATATATAGACATATCTTCAAAAGACAGCCTTGGCCAACAATGGGCTGTCGGGCTATTGATGATGATGATGCTTAAAAACATGCTTAATGCAATAGATATCTAAATTGTTTGATGATTTAATCATCAAACGATTCTAGATCGTTTGATGGATGTTTAATAATTCTCTTTTCATTCCCAAATTATAAATTTAATGCAATGGAACGTTTTTATTTTGATTCACATTTGACTAATAAAGAAATTTACACTCAAGGTGCTTTTGAGATATTCAGTGTCTTTCAGGTAGTAAATGGTGGAAAGGAATTCCCATGGACTTTTTTTTTTTTATATGATTCATAAATGCATTGGCAACTCAATGTAGTCTGTATTTAATTATTATATTCAAGAAATTCTTCTTCAAATTAAATGAAAAATTAAATAAAATGAACATAAATAAAATAAAATAAATAAAGTAAAAAATAAAAACAAATAAAAGCGAATTAAATGAAAATAAAAATAAGTGAAACAAAATAAAGGAAAAAATATAAACAAATTAAGTAAAAAATTAAAATAAAATAAATAAAAAGTAAAACATAAAAACAAATAAAAACGAATAAAATAAAAAATTGGATAAAATAAAAATGCAATTTTTTTAAAAAAATTAATAAAATCACTATATTTGCTAACTTCAAAAGTTATTGAGAGTATTTATTTGATTTACCTCCTTAGTTAAGTTAAGGCATTTAACTATCAAAAACCAAATATTTTTTTAAAAATAAGGTATTTTAAACAGTTCGGTAAACAGAATATCAAAGTATTCAAACTATGGCATCAGTATAAAAACTAAAAGGTCATGAACAAAAAATAACGTCATAGTCTTTTCTCAAGTACAGTGTAAATAGTTTCAGGAATCTCAGTTTTTAGAATTTTTTCTTATCGTGTCCACTTTTAAAGCTAGTGGTCTAGAGCACAGCCACCGGAACAATTAAAAGACGGTTTATTGCATCTTCTAGGGCACTTAAGGACGCAAACTTCAGAAACTTTATATATTTATTTCAAAGACGATGGAAAAAAAAAAAAAAAAGAAACAATTTTATGCATGTTTGAAGATGGAAAAAAATAATATTTTCGTGGTATTTTTTTTTTTCTATTATGTTACTATGCAAAGCCGACATTGTAAGAACAAAATTTAAAAATTTCTATTTATGAAATGTAAACAAAAATTTAAATTATAGTTTTTTTAAATGTAATCAATACATGTTTTCAAAATATGTTATGAGTCTTGTTTTTAAAAAGGGGAAACAAAATAAAATAAAAAATTAGAAGATTTACGATGCAAATTTTTAATATTATATTAAAAATTGTCAAACACTTGAATGTATTACAGAGTGTGTTTCTTTTTTTAATTTCATATCGTAGTTTTTAAGCTTATTTTTAAAAGATTTAATTAAAACATAATTTATTAGTAACGCAATTTATGTTAATTTTCAAGATTTGGACATTTTTAAATTATATACTTTAGAAACCTTTATAAACATCTTGAAGGAATAAGAAATGTGAATTTATAATTATACTAATGATTTTTATGTTTAACATCCTACACCTGGAATCAATATATTATATTAACGACTTCATGACATTATGAATTTTTAATAAAATTAATAACAATTAATTATAAATAAGTATTATTTACAAAAGATAGGAATTGAATTTATTTTTATCAAAATTTATGTTTTGTAGTACATCAATATAAATATTCAATTTATTAACCAATGACATTGTAAATATTGAATTTTTATGTCCATAAAAATACTAAATTCGTTACCTTAAATCCCCCTGGTGAATCCAAATGCCCGAGAAATATTACACACAATGAGGGGTTTTTAAAAAACCTGTTTAAAATTGGTTAGGGGCAGGGGTGGTCAAAAAATTATCTTGCGGGCCACTTTTGAAATGCATCAAAACAACGCGGGCTGCATATAAAATTATATATCCCCATATTAGATTTAAACCCTATTAAAAATATTTATTTTACTACTTTTACTTAGCTTTTGCAAACCGATCTCAATTTGGTATTTCCATGTCGTAGTTAGTGTGGTAGATTAGCGTCAATTTGCAGGAGTAAGTTGAACCAAAAGCGCTAACAACTTGAATTAAGACTCTGGTTTGCTCTGCTATCAACAATCAACTGTGTATATCTAGGGATGATCACTGCGCCACTGAGGTCACTTAAAGGTCATTTATCACATAGGATATGTTATATTAGATGTTCCATGTTATGCACGCATTGTCAGTTCGCAGAATATGCGAACTCATAACTGTAAACTTACAAATAAAACAGACATTATCTGTCCTATATTTGCAAGAATACTATTTTAAAAATCATGGTTGATCTCATAATTTCGGCAGTTAATTTTTTTAATATATGAATGCACACATAATGTATTTTTAATTCATTGGTTTTCACTACTTTGTCCATTAAAAAATAAATCTATTTAGTAAAAGTGTGATAAATCTCACGGTTCGAAAATATATTCAAAGAGGGTAGCGGTTTGGCCACCCTGTCCTACTGAATAGCTAGCAAAACTACAATAATATTGAAAGATATTTTTAGGCATTAAATGTATTTTATCAACTGTAAATACGTATTATAAAGTATTTTATCAACTTTTTTTCTTTTGAACATAAAATTTGTTCATACATACCAATCTGCCTGTCATGAGTTTGTTTTGATAAACTTAATAATTTATGATTTATATTGAAGTTAAATCTGAAGTTGTACTAAAAAGCAAGTCATTTCACATCCAACTTGCAGCTATTCAATGTAAACTAGTTGCGTTGGGATTATTTTTCCAATATTTAAGATCATTTTCAACGTTTGATTAAATAATTTTAATGGTAACAGATTAAATTTCGCAGAAAACATTTTAATACAAATTTAAAATTTGTCAAATAAAGTATAAATAATGCATTCTTTACATAAACTCATAATAGTTTATGTAAATAAATTATTGATCTTGGAATGTATCCTTTTTTTCCACTTCTTCAACGCCTAGATGTGTTAATTTTATAAATTTTTTGTGAAATTTTTGAGAAAACTGTTCTTTACTTCCAAAAACAGCCTTTTCATGTTTTCTTTTGTTCTCTTTCATAATGGAAAAGCAAAAAAGAAATATTCAAAAGCATTTTAAAGTTTTCTATCGAGCTACAAAATATCAAAGGAAATAAGATTTTTTTTTATCGTAAACCTATCAATAATAGCATTGTATGTTTCTTTCTTGCACTTAACCTATGCTGACATCTATTTCAATAAGAAACATGGAGGAATAGTTCTTTTGGGGTGTTTTTAAGATGAAAGAGGCTGGTATGGGGGGGGCTGTTCTTTCTTCGGTTCGTCTTTCCTTTTGTATGTCAGTCCATATTATATAAAATGATACGACATTTTTTTTGGCTTTGTTTGTAAGAAATAATTTGTTGCATAATTCGAAGTGTCTTATGTTATGAAAAAATAGTTTCTAAATATTTATATGGGAATACAGTAAGAAGTTATCTGCCAGGAATTCTTTGTTTCACATTACAGTTTGTTTTTTTTCCTTTTTTGTTGTTTCGCTCATGTATACAAAAAAGGAGAAACTCGTGTATTCAAAAGTAGGTTAGCTTATGTATACACTTATCTATGTAACATTTGATTACATTTATGTATATACATATCAATGTAACGTTTTGGTTACATTTATGTATATACATATCAATGTAATTTTTACATTTATGTATATCTAATGTAACACATATCTTATATAAAATGTTTTGGTTACATTTATGTATACGATTATCTAAGCAACCAAATCTTTTGATTAGATTTATCTGCATAACAATTTGATTCAACTTATACATATGTTTATATAACGGTTTGGGACACTTATAACAACGGTTTTGTAGTAAAAAGTTATCTAACCAACAGTTTGATTACACTTATATATATACACAAGGTTTGGTTTAAATTTTTCTATGAAGCTATTTATTACACTTATATATACAATAGTTTGGTTACACTTATAAATATATGGTGGTTTGGTGACAGTTATATACAACGGTTTGGTTGCTGTTATCCATTTAAAGTTTGATTACACTTATATACTAGTATATACAAAGCTTTGGTTATACATTTCTATGCAATGATTTATTACACTTATATATACAAGAGTTTGGTGACACTTATATATACAGCGGTTTGGCTGCAGTTATCTCTCAAACGGTTGGATTACACTTATATATACAAAGGTTTGGTTTCATTTTCTATGCAACGATTTAACAACACTTATATACACAACGGTTTGGTTACACTTATTTCTATATAACGGTTTGTTAATACTTATATTTAATATTTGATTGCACTTATTTCTATATAACGGTTTGTTAATACTTATCTTTACTATTTGATTACATTTATCTATGCAACGAATTAGTTGCACTTATCTCTGCTACTATTTGGTTACACTTACTCTTTAATGTTATTGTTTGGTTGCACTTATCTGTGCAAAGATTTGACGAACTGCCCACTATTGGTTAATAAAGTGAAGAATTTTAAGGTTATAACTATTTCGCAAGGAAACTTTTAAGAGTATTCTGCATTTGAATGCCGTACAGTTTATTGCATACTCTTAATCATGTTGTTAGTTTTTGTCGGAGCAATTTTTGTTAGGGTATTTTTCCACCCCGAAAGCAAAGACTTCAACGGATGCCGATATATCGAATAAGGCTTGCTTTGTTTCTACGGATCTATTTCTGTAATATTTTTTGTCAGAAGCAGTTACAAATGAACTATATAAGAAGTAAACTCTTATATTGCTTAAACCTGATTTAATTAGTTTATTTAAAATTATTTTATAGTTAACTTTAAAAGTTCATTAAATACTTGGGTATTTGTTTTTATCTTAACCCATTTTTTAATTATTCATTGCTATATAATCAAACCTCCAGTCGATTAATTCCTAAAAATATAAATATAAATAATAGAAAAAAATGATATTTTTATAAAACTTGAACATAGCAAAACATCTTTACATTTGTTTAGGGCTTTCTATTTTTCTTCTAATGCAGTTGGCAAACACTGAGACACTTGGTCTTGGATGCCTTTTAAAAACAAGCTAACAAACGTTACTCACTTTGCATGACCCAGGATGCGTCACTTGAAGATAAGCCACGGACGCGGAGTAACAATGCCCCCGCAACGTTTATTCGATCGGGACCTTTTTAAAGTGGATTCCAAAACCACTACAACATCCATGGCTTTCTAACGAGCGCCAGAGCGCTATGTTCAGGCCCCAGGGCTTTTATATGTGTGTGTGATTTTTTTTTAGCAGAATGGTTTAATAATTATAAAAATGTATTATGAAACATTTTTATGAACTATTACCTTATAAAAATTTTGATAAAATATTATCTCATCAACATATTCTAATTTATGAACTATATATACGCATTTTGTTTTTAAAAATGCTGAGTTCGTTTTAAGTAGTTAAATTTTCAATTATTTTATTTGCGTATAACTAACAATGTAAAAGAAAATAAAATTGTTTTAAATTAATTATTCTTTTGTTATGTTAATAATTTTAACTAATTTATTTTAAACTTAGTAAAATATTTTCGCAAATGTGTGTGTGTGTGTGTTTTTTTAAACATTGGCGACAAAAATTGCAACAGGCGACAGTGTTAAAGTAATAATTTTAAATCTTGAAACTTTTTATTTCATTTCAGCTTTAACTAAATTATAACCTTATGTAGAAATTTGTTTAATCAAATTCCAAATATTGATATGCATAATTTAACAATTAAAAAAATAACACAAAAATTTTTATCAAATGTAAAATAGAATGGACATCCATTGTTGGCACACTAATGTAGAATATGTAGCAACTTACCAATTTAATAAACATTTGATAATTTATTTTCAATTCCTTCTCTTAGCTCATACTCTCCCTATATATATCTTGTTCAAATTTTCAGTCGTTAATAAAATACTTTTTATTCATCCACTGAAATTCAAATACATTTTTAAACTTGTAGTGGAGGGCACTTGATGTTAATACAGTTTTTCAAATATTAATTCAGTAATTAAATTAAATTAATTAATTTTAGTTTTTTTTACATTTTAGTTGCATATATCTACCAAAAGATAGCGCCAGATGTGAGAGAAAATTCCAACTTTCTTTTATAAAGGACTTTTCTGAAATATAGTAAAGAAAAAAAGGAATTGACTTAAATTTTTTTTTTATATTATTTGTTTAAACAACGGTGATAAAAATTGCAACAGGCGACAGTGTTAAAATGATAATTTAATTCAGCTAATAACATTTACTAACACTTAATGCACTTAAAAGATGCCAGAAATATCTCTTGATTTACTTCATTTTCAGCTTTAACTAAATTATAATCTTACGTAGATATTTGTTTAATCAAATTCTAAATACTGATATGCGTAATTTCACAATAAAAAAATTAACACCAAATTTTATCAAATGTAAAAAGAATGAAACTCTTCTACTGGCACACTAACGTAGAATATGTAGCAACTTACCAATTCAATTTAATAAACATTTGATACTTTTTTTTACTAATTTTTTTAAATTCACGTGAATGTTTTTTTCTATGTTAGGTAAATAAAAGTTAGTAGCAAAACGTGACGTAAATCTCTTAGATATTTTATGCTTTAATTAATTTATTTTATTTGCTTTATTGTATAATTTCTATTCAATTCCCGATTGAAAAGATAGTATGATAAATTCAACAGAATTATTTTATAAAAAAAAAAAAAAAGAGGTACCCTGTTCAATAACAAAACAGCTGTTTGCGTTCGTCACTAACGAAGTTTAATGGCGAAATTATTCATGAGCTATTTTTTATCGTTTTGAAATGGAAGAAAAGGGAAAGATTCTCGAGCAAATATACCGCCAGGAATAAAGATTCCAGCTACTTTTTAAAGAAATGGTTTAACTGAATTAAATCACGATCGCTCTTTTGAAAAGAATTTGCTTCAATTCGCTACTTTTTTTTATTCGATCCAGTCTACAAGAATTTTTTATTTTATTTTATTTTATTTTTTTTTAAAGTCTTTCTCCATTTGCAAAAGAAATCTATGCTGACGAGGCTATTTGTTAATACCTTGTGTGGCTATTTTGTATAAGAGTTTTTAAATGTATTTCTTTTTTGTTATAGATGATTCATGTTTCACAAATTGCAAAAATTAAAAAAAAAAAAAAAAGATGCGTTATAGATGTAACACATAAAAAAAAAGTGAATAATTAAAATTTGATTTACAGAAATAAAATTTAATATGTTCGAATTTTGAGTCGAGACGCTTTGCATTTTAAAATGTTAATCTTCCATAGATTAATATTGGCTTCGAAAAGTTTCTTCATATGACAAAATGTAAGTGGGCAGGAGGTAGAATTATGAATAGGAATACCTATCTCCACAAGAACAAAAGCTTGTGTCCCTCAGATGGAATCATTGCAGTTAAGAAGGAATTGGACCACGTTCTGTAAAAAACATGATTTCTTCTCTTGTGCATCTAGCAGAAGATGTTGACACTCTTTTAATAATTTGGTAAACAGGTCGATCCGTTAATCCTCCATCCAACTGTTTTTTTTGCCATTTTGAAAGGAGGGAATTATTTAATAAGTATCAGGAATAATGCTGGTTCCATCAATACAGGAATAAAATTGATACTGAAAAGAAAAACACTGAACCATTAAAAAATTGGGTTTAAACTGGAAATGACCATATTTTTCAGCAGGTGCACATATTTCTGAACTTGGGAGGGTCTCAAGTCCACCAGCCCCCTCTGTGTGCGTGTCTGATTAAAGATGAAAATGGTTCATTTCATGTTCTACAATATGAAATCTTAGTGAATGCACAAAGCTAAAATTTCACAATGAATATTCATCTATTTGCATAAATTAGAGTGGTGATACATGCACATTTTTTATTGGAAGAGCGCATGTATTGCCACATATATCTTATGGAATGTCATTTTCCAATCGAATGTTATACCGCATGTCTGCAATTCTTTCCTCCAATTTAAACCTACCACTTCGACACCTGTCTGTCCAGATTTTTCTAAATTTCTTCACTATATTTTTGTATTTTTTTACCTTTTCCTCCTTGTGAGATTCATTTCGTAATCATTACACGTTATACGACGAAATTATAAAATAATTCTGTGCAATAAAACACTTTTCTTCTAACAAGTGCGACATAATGAAAAAATTGAGCCTTTTTTATACATTTATATCAACCGAATTAAAATTAAGAATACGAAATGTAGCATTATATGTAGAGCCTGGATAGAACTAGGTTCTCTTGTCACCTGTAAAGTCACCACCGAATGTGTGCTTTCATTTAATAAAATGTTAGAAGTTAATTTATGTGTATATCGGTTTTTGAATAATATGGAGTAACCTGCACATATGACAAGTGCAAGTGTTGTTTATTTATAAAATGCTACTTAAATTATCTTAAGACTAACTTGAGAAATTTAATAAACTCCAGCGAATCCTTTAACACTTTTTTTTTGTTCAGTAAGCCTTATGAGAGGCTCCTGCAACTGTGATGCTTACTGAATCCATGCTTTAAACTAGTGAATGCATATTTATTATATATGCAATTCTCTTTGAAAGAGACTCGTCGATTGAGAGATTTTTCCAGCATTCTTCGTTTAACACCATTAGAAGGCGTTTAAGAAGTATTCTTTGCTTAAGTTCATTAAAAGACGTTTAAGAAGTATTCTTTGTTTAAGATCATTAGAAGACGTCTAAGACTATAAGATGCAGACGTTTAAGACCATCAGAAATACTACTACACCACACATTACTGAGGCTAGAGCTGAGATGATCCTATATAGTTTGAGAATGATGTGGGTGAAATTGTATGAACACACAATGGAGGTGGGACAATTTTCTCAAAATTTACTTTTGGCATTTAAAAAGCTGAACAGCTAAAAAAAAAAATTAAAAAAGAAATTTAAGATAACAAAAAATTAAAATTTATAAATGAGAAAAAAATATGAAACGGGAGAATGTATAAAAATATAATTCTCCCGCTAATTAATTCAAATTATTGAAAAAATTTTTTAAATTAATTCGTTGCAATAAACACAATATTAGGGAATAGAGAGAACTGGAGGAATATTCATCAAAGCAATTGAAGTGTATCAGAAGAATAATTAAGAAGATTAACAGCTAATATTAAAGTTTTAGAATTAGACAATAGAAAAAGGTGCTGCAAAATTATGAACAATGGAAATATAGAAGGTAGGTAGATATAAGTTCTTAGAAGAGATAATAAGCAACGTGCATGGCTAAATAATTTTTATTCACATACAAATATTAGATACTGCGAAAATTAAAAATTTACATGTGTATAGAATAAAACAACAAATTGTTTCAAAATTAGCCAGCTGTGCTAGATTACGGCGGTTGAGGATCCATGGCGCTAACAAACCGATCGAGGTGGTCCCGCAGATTCTCGATTGGGTTTATATCCGATGATACCCTGTTTATATACAGCTCGCACATACACTGCGAGCTGTATGACACCTTGCATTTTCCTGCTGGTAGATGCCATCATTCTGAGGAAAAATAATTCGCATGTAGAGATGGACATGATCCGCAAGGACATATGCGTACTTGTGCTGATCCATCGTGCCTTCCACAATGATGAATGCACCCAGTGAATGCCAGGAAAACATTCCCCAAACCATAATGCTCCCTCCTCCAGCTTGGATCCTTTCGGCAATTGTTGCCGGGTGTTTGCTTTCAGACGTTTCACGCCGTATACGCCAACGTCCATCTGTCCGATGGAGCATAAAATGTGATTCATCGGAAAAAAACCACCTGTCTCCATTCTGTGGACGTCCAGTTTCGGTACTCGCGTGCAAATTCCAGCCTTCGTCGCCGATGAACAGCAGTCAGCATAGGTGCATTAACCAGGCGTCTGCTGCGGAGGCCCACGCGCAGCAACATTAGATGAACCGTTGTTGAGGATACACTCTTGGTAGCCCCTTGGTTCATCTGGGCGGTCAGGTGCACATCTATTCGCACGAACGCACCTCCATAGCCTTCGTTCGCCTCTGTCATCCATAGCCCCGTGGTGCACCACATGTACCACTCCGCTGATTTTGGATAGTTCCATTTTGCCACGTACGGTATACTTTTACCACGGCGACACGCGAACAGTTCACAAAATTAACCGTTTCCGAAATGCTTCTACTCTTGGCCCGACAGTCAATAATCATGCCCTTTTGGACGTCGGATAAATCGCTACGTTTCTGCATTACGCCAACAATTGAAATGCTTGCCGATGCCCTAGGACATCCTTTATATATACTCCACAGCAATGTGCTGCCATCTGCCTTTTGTGATTGGTTATTTCACGTTGACGTCGAAAGTAGGTGGTGGTCACATTAATGTGACTGGACTGTGTATATACATCCGCGTAAATTATTTTATAAAGTAAATTTACCTTAAATAGATGTTTACGGCAATAAGAACTATTATTCGCTTAAGGCCATTAGAAATAGACGTTTAAAACTATTTGAAATATGCGTTTAAGACGTTAAGATCATAAGAAGTATTATTCATTTAATGTCATAAGAAATAGACGTTTAAAATCATAAGAAGTATTATTCGTTTAATGAAGCATGCGTTTAATGTGATAAGAAGTAAACGTTTAAGATCATGAGAACTGTTCTTCGCTTTAGACCATCAGAAATCGACGTTTAAGATCATAAAAAGTATTATTCGTTTAAGACCGTTAGAAGTAGAGGGTTAAAACTATTTGAAGTAGACGTTTAATATCATAAGAAGTATTATTCGTTTAAGGCTTTAAGAAGTAGATTCGTTTAAGGTTTAAGAAGTGACATTTAAGACCATAAGTACTATTCTTCGCTTAAGACTATTAGAAATAGGCATACGAAACAATTTGAAATAAACGTTTAAGATCATAGGATGTATAATTCGTTTAAGACTATTAGAAGCAGACGTTTCAGATCTTAAGAAATATTCTTCATTAAAGGCCATTATAATTTAATAATATTCGGTAAATATAAACATTGATTCCCGTTAATATGTTTTGCCATAACACTGACATTACATAGGTTTATATCATAGCATAGTATGGTATATATCTAGTTAAAAATTAATATCTTTAAATTGTTAATGCAGAAATAACTCTAATAAAAAAGTGAAGATTTTAATTTAAGAATATTTCAATGTTATTCACTTCTCATTCATTTAAAAAAAAAAATATCATCAAATATATTTTCAAATGCATAAGGAATAATTTCAAGAAATCATCTCTACATAAAATACAAAAAATATTAAATTTTTCAAATACTACTATTCTTCTAGACACTTTCTACTTTAATTATTATTATTAATAATAATATTGTTATAAAAATAATAAATATGCATGATTTAATTATTTTTTATTTGATTATAATATTAAATACAAAATATGATTATACTTTTTATCCATTTATCTCGAATAAAAATAATATATACCTTCAACATAATCACGCCAAGATTAAAAGCTAATAGAGTCTGGCATATAAATAAATAAAATATTGAAATTCCCTCCAATTTTTAGCGATGATTGTTGGCTTTCAAAAATTACGCTGTTAATGGTTTCAAAGGCTGAAATCGATGCATTTAATATAATCATTATCCATTTCTCTGGAGGCTCCTGGAAAATGCCTTTTATCATAAAACTGCGACGAGAAATCTGTAATCAATGAATCTAAAATACTTATTTTCTTATCAATACAGAAACATCCGTTCCATTTTTTTTTTAGTTAACTATTTTTAGCTGAGGATAAAGGGATTCCGATATTAGTAATCATTTAATAATTTTAATTGAATCTTATAAGATATCCTTTTAGCAAGTCATATCATTATGTCAGTATTTTTTAATAGTCAAAAAGTTCACGTTTTATCTGAATTTCTGCCATAGTTAAAACAAATGATAAAATTGAAGCCTAATTATTTACAAATCTTCTTCCATTTTGGCGGCCTGATGGCCAATAGGGATATCTGGCCTTTGGTACCACAGCCTTCAGATTCGAATCCTGGTGGTGGTGGCATGGGTGTTTGTAAGTGGTTCGAAATCCACGTTTAAGTTGTAAGTCCCGGTCTAATTAGCCTAAATTGTGCACAAGATGACCGTAGAGTGACAAACCAAACAAATCTTACATTTTCATCCATTGCTTCCTTTAATTTATTCAATCTAAATTATATTTCACTCACCTAAGAAAGGATTGATCAGTTAGTTTAATAAAGAATTTAAGGTAAATATTAGAAACAATTTGAGCATTATATTTATAATGATAACATATTTTGAAGATTTATAAGATCAGTGGTTCTCAAAAGATGCGCCAGGACTCATTGGTGCACCAAAGAAAATTCCAGGTTCCGCCCTAAAAAAAAGGTTTCCTGAAATTCCCCCTGAAAATATTTTCCAGAGTCCCCCCCCCCTTAGGTTCCAATTGCCAGTTCCCTGAAAATTTCCATGTATTCCAGGGAAATATATGTCCATATATAAAAATAAATATAATCACTTTTTTTCTTATCAATTTTTCTGATCAAAAACAGTTTTCATTACAAACAACTAATTATTCAAATAAAAAGTTTTTTTTTTGTTCTTCTAATGAAGCTGGCAAACACTTAGACAGCTTGGTCTTAGATGGTTAAGGCAAGCGCTGCACAGACGTTATTCACTTTGCATTACCCAGGAAGCGCGTGTAACTTGAAGATACGGACGCGGAGTAACAATGCCCCTGCAACGCTCCTATTAGGACCGGGACTTATGGTTATGGACTTTATGGTTATGGATTCCGAACCACTACAAACACCCAAGACCCGCCGGGACTCCAACGCGAAACCTGTGGTACCGAGCGCGAGCGCTAGCCACTCGGCCATTCAGGCCCTCAGATAAAAAGTATAAAGCAGTGATAATTTGCCTAAGAATATTTTAGTGAAATGGGGAGCGGTACCTTCCAAGGTTTGTTGCTAGAAGCGTGTGATTTTATGATTTTCAATTTAAAAAAATTCCATTTCAGTCTATGAGACTCCGTCGTCTATAACTAGTCTCTGCAGAATTGATCCTCTGACATTAACTGAAGCAGGAGACGTCGTAATTTTATGTACTTATGGTGGATTGTAGCTTAAACATTAGGCATTGTCTTTTAAAATCTTTTGGATTCTTAAAAAAAGGAATACGTGCCCAATATCTAAAAAGAAAGATATATTGAAAGTTTTACTACAAATTTCAACGCCATATTTATGTGATGTAAGACTTTATATCTTACAATAAAAAGTAAAAATAGGGGAAATTTTGAAAAGTATTGACGAGAAAATGAGAGTTTGCCTTTCAAATATATGCTCAAACACGAAAGAAATCGCTAAGACATTTCAGGCTCACGTTTTCATAATCATAAGAATAAATAAACTGTAAGGAGCGTTTCATTTTTATACCTATATATATTTTTATCGAATATTTGACATAATGTTTACAACAAACTTCTCAGAAATTTGTATAGAATACACCTACAATTATTTGTAGGATTTTAAATACACCACGACTTCAAAAAATGAGAATCATTACATTAGAAGATTATGTCGACATAACAAGAAATAAAATAGCTTAAATGTAAACAATATGACTTCAAAGGAGTAGAAAAGGAAAATACATAACAAACCTTAAAACAAACAGAAAAAAAAAACAATCAAAAAGTCAGACGAAAATATCAATAGTAATGCTTTAATGGAATTATGATCTTGCATTCATAATTAAACATCATTTTTTATTTTTATTTCTCAACAAAAATGTGCAATCTTTTCTTGTATAATTAGTTATTAACTCCAGCAATTAATTTGTATTCATTAGTAGAATTGCTTTGACTGCTCAGAAGGCACGTAATCAATTTGCTTAAAATAATGCAATTAATTAGATAGTCTCTAATAAATTAAAATGTGAGAACAGACTTTGAACTTTTAAAAAACCGATTTACTGGGAAATAATTCTTTTTTAAAGACTTTTTTTCATTAAGGGAGAAAAAAATGTTTGGACATTTTTTTTTTTTATAATATAAAGTGAAACACCATTTTATATTGATGAATTTACATTTGATAGTCAGAGATAGCTTGTAAAAAAATATTGTTGATGAAATATCGAGTAATTACTTAAATTAACATTCTTACATTCTTAATTCAATAACAATAAATATTTACTTTTTTTTCTTTTTGCTTTATAAAAGATAGAAAAGATTTATTATATTGTGATAAGATTAAGATTACTAAAATACTTTTAGAGATACTGGATTATTGATGAAACATTGTAATTTGCCTTCAATGAATTTTTATTGTGTTAATTGGTGTAAATAGTAATTTGATGCAGATTTTATAAGTTAAGTATTTAAATAATTGAATAAAAGATATAATGTAACAATCATTTATGACGTAAACTATATAGATAAAAAATGGTGTTATAGCCCACCAAATATATTTTATATATTGCAGTGAAAAATTTTACATAGATAAATTTATATACCATGAAATATTATGCTTTATTAAATATAATATTTTACATTAAAAACATCTTATTATTTATTTATTTTATTTTAACTATAGTTTTACAAAAGGAAATAATTTTTGTATGATTAAATTTATATAGTCTGCTGTTAAAATAATGTATTATTTTACGTTCTGCACTTTTACTTACCATAACTTCTACAAGAAACCATTTTATGCTTTTGAAGTTGTTCTTTTTTGATGCAGAAACATAATGTAAGCTAATAATGTTTAACATGAAAACAATAATATCTTTTATTTGTCAAATCACTTTAAGAATACTGTGTAAAAATAATATAGACAAATTGTACCCAGTAGACATGCTCTAAAATTGCACTTTTGCAACACAAGAATTGAATGATGCAACTTCTTCAGCAAGAATGATGCAACTTTTGGTACAAGAGAAAATATTGTCCGTCTTAATTAAACAACCATCTCACTTATTTTTCAAAGCAATTCACGAATACTGTGTAAAAGTAATGTTGACAAAGTGTGCTCGCAGACATGTTCTAAAGTTACACTTTTCCGACACAGTATGATGCAAACTTGGTATCAGAAAATATTGTTCTATTTAATAGAAAGTATCACCTCTCTTATAATGTAAAAAAGAGTTTATAAGCATTATGTATATAAATTTAAAAAATAATTATGTCGAAAACAATAAAAATCATATTGTTTCACTCCCAAGTTGTATCAACCTCATAAAACATTGATTGCAATTGTTTGAATTTTCACCTCTAGCTATTAAAAACCAATACTTTTTTATTTCATGTAAATGTTTTTATTTAAATTTCAGTATAAAATACCAAAGCCAACGTCTACAATGAAATGAAAAGAATTTAATGAGTAAAGAATTTTTCATAGTTTATATAAACATACCATAAATTTATGCTATAGACCTACCATATTCTGTATATTTACTTTTAGGAGTATGAAATGTTTGCTGTAAAAGACTTTTGGTTAATTTCAACTTCACAGACTGTCGGCGTTGTGAAATTTTAGATATTTGTTGTTTCATTGAAACAGACACACATAAAAAGTAATAATTATTTGAAACTTTCAACAATGTTGAAACAATGCAATATTGTGTATACATTTCGTCTAGACTGTTTTATTTATTTTTTTGACATGTAAAAATGGTGCTAAATTGCACTTGCAGGGTTTACAATTAATAAAACGTGGTTTACTTATATTTCTTTAGTTCTTCAAGCTGCAAGTAATTTTCGAGATTTTAATTCGAAAACAAACAAATCGAATATAACTTTTTAGACCAAATTTATTAACTTGGAAATAAAATATATTTATTTTTATATGGCGTTTTCTGTAGTGAACAAATGCCTTGCAAAAAATTTATTTTACTATTTACCACTTTGTAGAATTAGTTATTTCCATAAAACTTTGCATGGTGTGGGTTAAACTGAAGGAAAACTCTTGTCTCTAGTCGCACATAAATGTAAATTATTAACCAAAAATTATTATATAGTTTACCACGTAAAATATTCTCTATAATAAATAACTAAAAGTTATAAGGAACTTAAAATGAATTTCAATTTTCTATCGTTTATTATTGTTATTTTTATTGCTAAACATTTAATATAAATTTTGACCATTGTAAAAATAAATACGAAAATAAAAATAGAATTAAAAAGATATTTTAATAAAATAAAATGTTTTTTAATAAACAAAAATATTATTTATATGTTTTTCCATTAACAGTTTTTCAAATTTTCAAATTCAAAAAATCCTAATATTTTAAGGAAAATTAAAAATTTTGTTGGTCTACATTAACAGTAGAGTGCCACATGTGCCAATAGGCTTGACGTTAGTCAGCCTATTCTAGGACACCTTGTGGTTTTCAATAGTGAATTCCTGTGTTATTTTAATATGTTTTGTGCCTTCTGTACCTCCAAACAATTTATACAATGAATTCTGAATCATCTTGTACACTGGGCGGCCTGATGGCCAATTGGCTAGTACTCTGGCCTTTGGTACCTCAGGCTTCAGGTTTGAATCCTGGAGGAGGTATGGATGTTTGTAAGTGGGTTGAAATCCATATTAAACTCATAGGCCACTGTTTAATTAGCCTAAAATGTGCACAAAATGGCAAGCCAAACCGGATACTTTATATTGGAAAGCAGAGGGGGACCATACAGTGCCTTTATCTATTAGGAGGGTTCAGCTGCTAAACCCATAAATGTAAATTATTAACCAAAAATTATTACACAGTTTACTACGTACAATATTCTATATAATAAATAAATAAAAGTTATAATAAACTTCAAATGAATTACAATTTTCTATCCTTTATTATCGTTTTCTTTTTTAATTGCTAAATATTTAGGTAGGAATTTTGACCTTCGTAAACAGAATTACGAAATTAAAAATAAGATTTTAAAAATGATATTTAAATAAAATAAAATGTATTTTATTGAAAAAAAAGATTATTTTTATGTTTTTCCATTAATATATTTTCAAAATCAATAATATTTTAAGGAAATTAAAAATATTTTGTTGGCCGTATTCAAAGCGCGTTACCACAAACCCTATGGCTTCACTATAGGACACCTAGGTTTCCAATAGTGCATTCCTGTGTAATTTTATATATTTTGTGCTACCTATTTTTCCGAACAAGGGCCTGGCGCTTAGTACCATAGGTTTCAGGTTCTAGTCCCGGCGGTGCCATGGATGTTGTAGTGGTTCGGAATCCACTTTAAACCGTAGTTCCTGGTCTAACATGATCGTAGAGCGTTGCGGGGGCAATGCTACTCCGCGTCCGTGGCTTATCTTCAAGTTACACGCCCCCCCTTGGTAATGCAAAGTGAGTAACGTCTGTGCTGTGCTTGCCTTAAGGCATCAAAGGCAAGTGTCTAAGTATTTTCGAGTTGCATTGGAACAACAAAAAATTCCGAACTATTTGTAGAATGAATTCTGAAACGTCTTGTACACTGAGGCGGCCTGATTGCCAGTTGTCTAGCGCTATGGCCTTTCGTACCACATGTTTCATATTCGAATCTTGCTGATGGCATGGATGTTTGTGAGTGGTTCGGAATCCACATTAAACTGTAGGTCCCGATCTAATTAGCCTAAAATGTGCACAAAAAGACCATGAAGAAACAAACCAAACCGGATCCTTTATATTGGAAAGTAGAGGGTGATTAGGGGTCAGATTCGAATCTTGATGATGACATGGATGTTTGCGAGTGGTTCTGAATCCACATTAAACTGTAGGTCCCGATCTAATTAGCCTAAAATGTGCACAAAAGACCATGAAGAAACAAACCAAACCGGATCCTTTATATTGGAAAGTAGAGGGTGATTAGGGGTCAGATTCGAATCTTTGATGATGACATGGATGTTTGTGAGTGGTTCTGAATCCACATTAAACTGTAGGTCCCGATCTAATTAGCCTAAAATGTGCACAAAAAAGACCATGAAGAAACAAACCAAACCGGATCCTTTATATTGGAAAGTAGAGGGTGATTAGGGGTCAGATTCGAATCTTGATGATGACATGGATGTTTGTGAGTGGTTCTGAATCCACATTAAACTGTAGGTCCCGATCTACTTAGCCTAAAATGTGCACAAAAAAAGACCATGAAGAAACAAACCAAACCGGATCCTTATATTGGAAGTAGAGGGTGATTAGGGGGTCGATTTGAATCTTGCTGATGGCATGGATGTTTGTGAGTGGTTCGAACCAAACTCTAGGTCCCGATCTAATTAGTCTAATATGTGCACAAAATGACCGTCAAGAAATGAACCAAACCGGATTCTTTATATTGGAAAATAGAGGGTGGTAATGCAATGTCTTTACTTATTTGGAGGGCTCTGCTGCTAAACCCATCAAAGTAAATTATTAAAAAAACATATTATATAATCAACTACGTAAAATATTCTCTATAATAATAACTAAAAGTTATAATAAACTTAGTGCTGAAACTGAAGCGAGATGATTTTTGTAGTGAAAACCTCCAAGCTGTTTGAAAACATATTTTCTTAATTCTTTTTTTTTTTTTTTTTTGCTGTTGTTGTTTTGTTTTCTGAACGTAGTGGATGTGTAGTGTGGAATGAAGTATGTGTTCGTGAAATCCCTGTGAGATTATTCTTTTGATATTCCGTGTTGTTTGGATTTTAAAGCCGTAAAAGCATCGGTTAGATGCATCTGAGCCCCGACTGTGTTTAATGAAAGGTAATTTGTTTTACTTGAGGTAGTTTTTTCAAAACTTAGAATGAACTTCAATTATCTATCAGTAATTATTATTTTCTTTTTATTTGCTAAACATTTAGTTGGAATTTTGACCATTGTAAAAGAAAATACGAAAATAAAAATAGGATTTAAAACTTTATTTAAATAAAATAAAGTGTATTTTAATAAACAAAATTAACAAAATTATTATTTATATTATTAACATTAACAGGTTTCAAAATTTCAAAAATTAAAAATCATATTATTTTAAGGAAATTTAAACATTTTGTTGGCCGTATTCAAAACGATTTATCATATGCGCCCCCAGGTTTAAGTTAATCAGCCTATTATAGGACACCCTGGTTTCCAATCATGCATTCCTGTAAGATTTTGAGGTGTTTTGTGCTTCCTATCTTTATGGAGTTTGTACAATGAATACTGAATCATCTTGTACATTGGGACAGCCTAATGGTCAGTTATTATCACTCTGGCCTTTCGCACCACAGGCTTCAGGTTCGAGTCGTGGCGGGGACATGAATGTTTTTTAGTAGTTTGAATCAACTTTAAAACGGTTTAATGAGCCTAAAATGTGCACAAAATGACCGTAGTGTGACAAACCAAATCCAATATGTACATTGAAAAGTAAATTGTGACCATGCAGTACCTGTATCTGTTTGGAGGCATCTACTACTAAAGCTATAGAGTAGCAATAAAATAGAGCATGTCCTCCTATTCTAAAGGATCAGAAAGTTGATGCAACTAGTTCCTGACTAGAGTTAGCGCTGTGTCATCCATTGGCTTCTTTCCATCGAACGTCTATTCTAAGATCAGTGTGTGGTAGACTTGGTGAAGTTGCCTAATTCAATTGCTCTTGTTATTCAACTTTCCAAAGGTGGTAAATATATTCCTTTTGTTTTTGATATTGACTTTCAAATTAGGTAAGCTACCTCTTCTTTTTTTTTTCTTACTTTTCTTCGTCCTTTAAAAATTTCTCTTTTTCAAATCTTTGAATTTTATGCAGAACAAAACTGGCTTCTACAAATTGGTTACGAAGATGATGAGAAGGAGAAATATAACCAGAAATTTTCTTTTATTATTGTCCAAAGAGAAATAAGAAAATACTACCGCAAACTACCCTATATTTATCTCGGAAGCTACCCGATATATATACCGCAGTCTATCCAATAGATAGGCCACAAATAGAATAGGCCGTAGATCCAATAGATATATCACAATTCCAACAAATAGAACAGAAATCTACCCAATACATATCGCCAATTAGCTAGAGCTCTAGCCATTGGTACCACCGGCTCCAGGTTCGAATCCTGAAGGTGATATGATTGTTTGTTGGTAGTTCAAATCCACGTTAAACAGTAGGTCCCAGACTAATTAGCCCAAAGTGTGCAGAAAATGATCGTAGAGCGACAAACAAAACCTATGATGACAGTAGAGCGACGAACAAAACCTATGACGACAGTAGAGCGACAAACAAAACCTATGACGAATGTAGAGCGACAAACAAAACCTATGAAGACAGTAGAGCGACAAACGAAAGCAACCCAAACCAAACTAAAAACTAATTGGATAAAATGAGACAATCAGTTAATGCGAGTATAAATCTCAAAGTAAAGTCAATTCTAAGTTAAAATTATTTTATAATCTCCGTTGTATCGTAATTTTAAATAAGATTTTAAGCTAACAAGCAAAAACTAACAAGACTCAAATGCCTATTGAACTTCATTTTAATTAAATTTAATGTCAAAATTCGGACGAAGATTTTTTATCTGCTAATTCCATTCAAATACAATTTTTAAAAGAAAATGAAAAGTTGCGAATATTGATTTTTATTCATGAAGACATGATGTCTCAGGTAATTAATTTTTTCTTTCCTAAATGACAGGAATGGCTTTTTTTCATATTTTTAGTTGAAATCAAGGCTTCATTTGAAAATGACGAATATGCACCTGTTTTATTTAAAAAAAAAAAAAAGACTTCATCATTTTTTAATTTTGTTCTCTTTTCTTAAAGAAACTTGCGTTTTTTACAAAACGCAATCTCGCGTGACTTTTTGAAGATCTCTTTTCAAAAAAAGAGAAAAAAAATTAAATACATCGTAATTAAACATTTTTGGCCTGATCTTTATGCTTGGAATTTTATCTCTTCCATATCTATTTAGGTAAATTCTAATTATCGTACAGTAGAAGGCATGTCGTAGAAAAAAAAAAATTGTTAATGCTGAAAATGGTTCGTTTTTGTGATTTCGACATTAATTTCTTCAAATTTGACATTAACTAAAAATGGGAATGTTTTTTCTTTGGTAAAACTCGTTTTTACTTTGTTGTAAACAGTTTTCCTAATCTATTTACGTCTATTTCGTTGTATTTATGGGTTGTCTAAAAATAAGCAATTATTTCTTAAATTTAGAACTTAAATCGTAATTAATTTAATCATATTTTATTAAATTTTCATATTATCGAACTTCTGAATTATAATAACTTAATCAATTGTTACTTTTCTATTGTAAAAACAGAAATGTTTTGAATCGATTTTATAATGATAAAGTGTGGTTTGTCCCTCTACTGTCATTTTTGGAACACTTTGACTAATTAAACCGGGACCTACGGTTTAACGTGGATTATGAATCAGTAACAAACATCCATGCCACCACCAGGATTCGAACCTTACGAATGGTACGAATGGCCAGAGCGTTATTTATAATATGAAGTATTTTCATATACTTCTAATATTTCTATATTTAAGCTTAAGGAATCAGAAAATTGCCCTAAATGTCCATTCCTAATCAATTTTATATCTTGCTTAAAATGTAAGTATTTAAATTCGCAAAATTTTAACTTCTGCACATTATAGATGGAAAAATAATAGCATAATGATGATGACGCCATAGTAAAGGAAACATGTTTATCTTGTGCTGTAGTTGGCTTAAATAAGATTTGATTTATTTGGTTATAAATGAAATATTAGTTATCTTAACAATTGTAGAAATAAGAATTCTTAATTTCCTTTTTTAACACTATTCAGTATTTTTATACTTTAGACTTTTTATACAAAAACGTTTTTTATAGGTATATGGAATTATAGAACATTGAATTTAATAAATTCGATGTATATTCCAATAATGAATATAACTTTCAGTTAATTAAATGCCTGTAAATTTTTCAAAATTCCTTAATAAAGATCAAGGAGTTCCATTAATTAATCGATTCATTATTCAATTTCATAAGTATTTAAAATTACAGTAAAGAAGAAAGAGTTAGGACTCGGTGCAAAAATTTCAACTTGGAGACAGGAGACTTGAATATTTTGGCAATTCTCCTCCCATTCTTATAGAGGCTTCATGACCAATTGGCTAGCGCTCTGCCATTTGGTGCTTCAGGTTCGAATCCTGGCGGTGGCATGAATGTTTGTGAGTAGTTCAGAATCCACGTAAAATTGTAGGTCCCAGCCTAACTTGCCCAAAGTGTACAACAATGACAGAACAACAAACCAAATTTCCCATTCTTACAGGTAATCAATATGTATGTTGAATCAATTAGCTATATAGAAAATATAGCATCATTAATGAAATTGACTAAATGATTAATATATCAAACTTAATCCGAAAAGGCAAAATGTTAATTACAAATATTTAAGCATCGATTAGCTCAGCTCATCGACGATCAATCCCAGTTATAACATTGCTCGATAATAAAATATTTCCACCTTTATCAACATAGCCTGTAAGTCTACTTTCATTGCAGCACATTAACATCACTCGCATACATTTTAATAAACGACGACTGATGCAAAATTAAACTTCCTGGCATAAACACACTCGATATAGGAATGCTCACCGAATGCCTTCTGCAACATTCTATGCGTTTCCGTAAACCAAATTTGAATGCAAGATCTTTTCTCAATAAATTCAGACATTACAAAAATAGCCAGAAATCACTTTTAGCGTCTCACAAAGCCAAACGTAACTGAAACACTAATGAAAATTGTAACCTTAAAATTTCACATAGATGTCAAGGACAGTGCTAGCAACCAAAGTAAAAAAAAATAATTTGAAATTCCCTACGCCCGGCAAATTTAAATCGAAAATTGGTTTTACTTTTTGGGCATAGTAATATAACATCACCCGATAATAAAATATTTCCATCTTTAGCAACATAGTAAACTTACTTCCATTGCAGCACATTAACATCACTCGCATATATTTTAATAAACGACGACTGGTTCAAAGGTAGCTTACTGGCATAAACACACCCCAAACACCCTTAATACTCTCCCTACCCTTGACAAAACTAAGCCCAAAAATGGGCAAGCGCGCCTAAAAGCGGCCATTACCGCGAAATAAGATGCAGTGCTGGGCTCAGTCCAAATGGAATCCTCACCCAGGCGGGGCCAGCGCTGGGCTGATGATGAACCGGATCATTAAGCCGGATTCCGTGATGTCTCAGTCGCCTGACCATTGGTTTGACCAGTGGCCGCCACGCTACATTTATTCGCATGCAAAGATATATTAACCCATCCCGGTAAATGTCCGGGAGCGATAAACGATGCGCCTTGAGAAAGCGGGGGCTTACGTTATTATCCCGCTAAATACGATCCATACCTCAGCTGGGCTAATTGTCCAACTCAAGGGCGTACTAGACCACCCACACACATGGGGCTTATAAATAGATCGAATTGGCTTAACTTTTGGATGCATCGGTTAGTGTAAGGGCCTTAAATATTTTTGCTTTAAGATTTGGTTGGTCGATTTACAGTCATTTTGAGTAGAAGAGAAATAGTTGTTCTCCCACCTTGTCTTTTCCATTACAAAATTGAAGATTCATAGTAGTCCTGATATATTGCTGATTAATTTTTAATCGTAAATACATAACTACTAAATGATTGTCGAATAAATATTAGTCTTACGAATAGCAATCAATATGTGTGTTTCTAGTAGTTATAAAGTACATAAAAAAAAATATTTGATTTCAGTTAATAAGTGAACATTGATTTTTTCTTTTCTTCAAAAATTTGGTACGTAAAGGAAAACTTTTCTGACGAGTATGAAGCTATGATTCATGAAGGTTAAATAAATAAACGTGTTCCCATATAAATGTATTGGTGTTGAAATATGTATGAATAAATTTCATTAAAATGAAACTCATAAATTTCTTATGAAAAAATGATTATTTCATGCATTTTTGCAGTTTCCAGTCCTTACTGCTTTTCTTGTATTTTATCAATAGATCGAATTGGCTTAACTTTTGATTGATAGATTAGAGATATATTTGTCTCTCACATTTCATTTTCCATTACAAAATTGGAGATTCATAGTAGTCCTACTATTTCAGTTAATTTTTCATCGTAAATACATAGCTAGTAAATGATTATCGAGAAAAAATTAGTCTTACGTACAATAGTAATCAAAATGTGTTTTGAATCAGCTAGTTATATAGTTAATGAAAATACAAATTTTTTTTTTTAACGAGTGGCATTGATTTTTCAAAATTTGGTAAGTCAAATGGAAACTTTTCTGAGATTAAAAAAATATATATATTATCTCTTTTGTGTATGAAACTATGATTCATAAAGGTTAAAAAATAAATAATGAAATAAACGTTTTCATGGAACCTAAATACATATAAATACATTTTTGTTAAAATATATGTGATCTTAAGTGCTTTTGGATTCAAAGTTATTAATTTGTTATTATAAAGATTTTAAAAAAATGATCATTTCATGCATTTTTAGAGTTTCCAGTCCTTACTGTTTTTCTTGTATTTGGATTTATAAATAGATCGAATTGACTTAACTTTTTGATAGATGGGTTAGGGCAATGTCTTTAAAAATTATTGCTTTAAGAAGAGAGAGATTGTTGTCTCTCTTTCCTTGCCTTTTCCATTACAAATTCATAGTAGTAATATAGATTCATAGTAGTCCTATTTATATAGTCTAGTTAATTTTCATTGCTTTTCATTTTACATAGCTACTGAATTGTTGTCGGGGAAAAATTATTTTTACGTACAATAGTAATGAATGTGTGTTGAAACAACAAGTTATATAATTAATAAATAATAATTTAATTTTTAATGAGTGTCATTGTTTTTTTTTATTTTATTTTTTTCAAAATTTGGAACATGAAATGAAAATTTTCTCAGGTTTTTAAAAATATTAGTTCTTCTGTTGTGTATGAAACTATGATTCATAGAAGTTAAAAACGTGAATGAATAAATAATTAAATAAATATTTTCACATATAAAATACACTGATGTTAATATATATATATATGATCTTCAGTCGTTTTGGATTCAAACTAATGAATTTCTTATGATAAATATTTTATAAAAATATTATTTAATGCATTATTTGAGTTTCCAGTCCTTACTGCTTTACTTGCATTTTATTACATATGACTTATAAATAGATCAAATAGGCTTAACTTTTGAAAAGATGGATTAGGGCAATAGCTTTAAAAGTTTTGTTTAGAAAGAGGAATAGTTGTCCTCTCTCCTTGCTTGCCTCTTAAACTACAAAATTGAGGATTCATGGTAGTCCTCATATTTTGTCTAATTATTTTATCATTGTAAATGCATAGCTATTAAATCACTGACAAGAAAAATTAGTATTACGTACAAGTAATCAATAAGTATATTGATTCTACGAATTACTATATAATTAATAAAAAAATAATTCAATTTTTTTTTCAAAATTTAGCATGGCTAATTAATTTCAAATTATTTAAGAAATATGTTTTCACATACAGCATTTGCATTTTACCAAAATATTATGTTTAGCTATCTTGCAATATTAGGTTTTATTTCTCGAAAATATGCTTCAAATAATAAAATTACATCAAAAATAATGCTTATATTAAAATAATAAAAATGTATCATAAATAATGGTCAGCTTATATTAAAAATAATAAATTTACATAAATTAAGGATAATGAAGTTCAGGCAAAGAAAGAGAGAGAAGCAAAACAAATTTGACTTATTTGTAAAGTCTATTTATTAAACAAAAGGTAAAGAGCAAAAAAGATGCTATATGTTTGACATAATTAATAAAAATTTCGATTTTTACTCCCTGGAGCAAATTTCAAAAAAGAACCTATTTACAAAAACAGTATAACATGGTTAGTATGATGGTTAATATGGAGTATGTCTCCCGGACGACAATACAGGCCTTACAACGCCTAGGCATGCTGAGTATCAAATTATCAATCTGATCATGGGAAATATTACACCCACTCATCAAGCAATGCCCTCCGAAGTTCCGGTTGACAGGTGGGAGGGGGTTGACGGGCTGCAATTCGTCGGCCAAGCATATCCCCACATGCTCTATTGGATTCAAGTCCAGTGGGTATGCTGGCCAATTCATACGCCGGTGATATCCTCCAATTGACGGCATTCGTCTACGATGTTTCTACGGTGAGGACGGGCGTTGTCATCCATAAAACAGAAATTCAGCACCCATGGCGCCCCGAAACAAACGTTACATGTTGTTCCAGAATGACATCCCGATAGAGGGGTTGGCGGTGACCTGCATGTTCAGGGTGTAACGATGATGTGGCCTGTCATTGTTACACTCCTGAACATGCAGGTCAGTCGAAACCAAGAATAATTCCTCCCCAAACGAGCCATCCTGCACCACCGTAACGGTGTCGTTCAATGGTGTTCTCTTGGTGGTAACGGGTACCTGGCGCTCTCCATATAGAAAGTCCGGCGAGAATCAGACTGCAAACTAAACTTGGACTCGTCGGAAAACATCACACAAGACCACTGTTGCGGTGTCCACAATGCATGCTCTACTCCAGATTAATCGCAGGCGACAGTGAGTTGTGGTAAGTGGAACACATCGACAGGCCTACGAGCATATAGACCAATGTGCCCTAAGCGTCTGTACGGTCTGCCTTGAAACTGTTATACCGGTAGCTGAAGAGAGCTGACGAGACAGGTCTGATGCTGTGCTCCGTCTGTTTCTTTTGGCAGTAACTGCTAAATACCGGTCCTCATGCGGCGTTGTAACTCATGGCGACCTGTGCTGTAACATCTACTCACATTACCATCATCTTGAAATCGTTGCCAAAGCCTGCAGATGACACTCTGGGCGATTCTAAGTTCCTCGGATACTTCCAGCTGGGAACGTCCACATTCCAGTCGTCCGATAATTCTTCCAACTAAAAAATCATTCAAATGCTTCCTTTGTGCCATAACTACGCGGTTATTGCACTGAAAGGATTTTAAAACGCTTGTGAACAATTTTATTTCTTTGCCACCATTCCTTATATACCCCTCTCTTACATTCTCGTCATTGTGGCGTACTATCCGCGCCATCTGGTGGTTTTCCTGTAATTTGAATATTCTTCTTCAAGATGTGTGTGATAATTCTACGGTGAACTTTTTTTTAGAGTTCAATTTCTGTGTGATTCTGAATTATCCTTAATTTATGGGCATGAGTGTATATCAAAAATAATAGTTTGCTTACGTTAAAAATAATAGATACCTAACATTAAAAATAATACAATTACATCCAAAACAATAGTTAGCTTATATTAAACATAATAAAAATGTATCTAAAATAATAAAAAAATAAATAGCTTTTATTAAACATAATAAAAATGTATCTAAAATAATAAAAATAAATAGCTTATATTAAACATAATAAAAATGTATCTAAAATAATAAAAGAATAAATAGTTTATATTAAATAAATAAGACTACATCAAAAATAATAGTTAGCTTACATTAAAAATAATAAAAATGCATTAAAAGTAATAAAATTGAATCACAAATAATAGCTTATATTAAAAATAGTAAAATTTCAGCAAAAATAATCGTTAGCTTTATTAAAAACAATAGAATTACATCAAATTTAATAGTTAGCTTAGATTAAAAATAAAGTTGTTATATTAAAAATTATGTTTTTTTCTTGCACCAAACAACATTTTTTATTCAGTGACTTAAATTAATGTCTCCGGACAAAGTAATCAAAGATTATAACATAACAATTTTATTATTTTTCATGGATTGATATATTAAAATGCGCAATTTTATTAACTTTTTCATGTACTATAATAGTTAAATTAGTAATATTATACATGCGAGAGTTTTTTCTTCAAATTGCATCACAAAGAAACTGAACATCTAAACGGTTTCACATTTAAACGAAATTTGAGCTAATCTAAGAATATGATCTAATTACATCACGTACTATAAAAATAACAAATAAAATGTTTCTAATATTTATTGAATAATAATAATCATGCATTAAATATAATGATTATTATAATTCAATAAATTCTATTCAATAATAATCATGCAATTTCAGCATCAAGTGTATGCTTTTTCTCATAATAAAAAGCAACATTTTAAGTTAAAGATACAGTTAAAAGAAAGATATGTAGAATACCAATATGCTAATACCATTTAAACACGCTAATATTTTCCTTTTACAGTCATTTGCATTATTTAGGTTTAGACTAGTAGTTCCATAAGTAGTAGTGCATAGTAGCTCCGTTAAGTGGTCTAAAGTATAAAATTGAAATCAATATTTTAACACTCAGAATTCAGATATTCATGTATATTTGAAATAACTATTAGCTCAACGATAACCCATTTATTACCATAGACGCAGGCAAACAGTGCTTTTTTTACTCACTGTTTTACTATAAATATACAACTCTGTGTATTATGCTTTCTATTTTTAATAAAGTAATGGTTTTAAAATGATACTTTCCTGTTAGGCAAATATTTTTCTGTCTAGTATGATAGTCAGCTTTCAAAAATGTACGTTTTTGTCATTTATTTTGTAAAACTTAATTTGCATTAATACATAGGATATGAAAATCATGTCTTTCGAGTTATAGTTTGCATGTGTATAATTATTAAAAACGCTAATCGAAATATTCCACTTAATGGTATAAGTGTTGTTACAAATTATAAAACTAACTACTGAGAAAAAAATATCATTCAATTAATATTAGTCAAATTAATATGTATTTAGAAGATTCTTTTAAAGTTTGTACCTTATCCCACTTGCAATGTCTAAATCAGTGTGGTCCAAGAACCCTTCTGGGCTCATGGAAGGAGGGAAAAGAGGTTTGGTTTGCTGCTCTAAGGTCATTTTGTGTACACTTTAGGCTAACTACACCGGTTGTCACAATTTAGACAATTTAACGTAGATTTCGAACCACCAACAAACATCCATGCCACAACCAGGATTCGAACCTGAAGTATGTGGTACCAACGGCCAGAGCACTAGCCATTTAGCTATTAGGCCGTTGGAAAGGGGGGGCAGCTTCTGTTGTGATTGAGGACCCGTAGGTAGAAGTTTGACTTGGCTTCGTGACGCTGAAGATGGGGAACAGTGCCTTCCGAGGGCTTTTAGGGGGAACTAACCATTATTTTCGTATCGTATAAGAGAAAACCTGGAAAACTCCTCACCAAGTAATCCAACTTTACGCGGCAAAATGCTGAATATCACAAACGCTATTGAATCTCCTCGTTTATTGTAGCAATGCTTACAACAAAGCCGCCAGCAGAATGAGGCAGGCGCGCGCTTTGAATCTGAATCACAAGTCGTGCTTTTGCAAGCTTAAAAAGGCCTAATAAATTTTGTATGTACTAGAACACATACATTTGTTTCAAAACAGAAACGGAAATTTAAAAATAATATCCTTCAAAAAAAAAAAAAAATATTTTAGTATTTATTAGTTCAAAACCTAGTAATTTTAGAAGAACGTTAAGAAGATTAGAAGTATATATATTTTATTTTTTTATTTATAAAAATTTAAAAATACACATTATCCAAAAATAAAAATTTAGAAATATACATTCTGGATTCTGAAACACAGGACTCGAACCTTGGGTACGGAGCGCAAGAGCGCTAGCCACTGGACATCAGGCAATTGCAAGAAATAAAATTATCAAATTTTGATTTTTTTAAATTTAATAACATTTTTGTAACTAAGATAAACATTATATGATATCATTAAATACTAAAATACATTTCATATTCCATAATAACTTACAATAATATATAATTTTTACAAATCGTACAATATCTTAGTAAAAAGTAAATTTTTAGGGAATTTTATTAAATACTTTAGAAACCTTCTTTAATTATTTTCATTTATTTTATTTTTTTGTTGCGTATAGAATATGTTCGCCAAAATTTGATTTGGAAAATATGTGTTGCCTGTATATTCAAGAAATCTTACCTTAACAATTTGTTTGTACCACAAGTCATTTTTTTCAATAAAAAATGCATTTCTTGCTTCTTCAGAATAAATTTTGCAGTTTGCTTCTTTTCAGAATAAAAAAAAAAAAAAAAAAAAAAAAAAAAAAACTATCACGAAATTTTGTGTTTTAATTTTTGAATTCTGCTCGTATGTCAGCAGCTTCTAGATAAATATTCTTCAACTGAAGTAGTCACTGACGATTACGACGAACTGACGTTTTTCCCCCTTTTTTTATTGTCCAGGAAATATGTAAACACGTACCATAAAACCCATTTCCGGAAAAACATTCCAAACAGCATTTCAAGAAACTTCTTTCCGTCTGTGAATGTACTGGTTGAGGAATTTTTGTTTGCTGTGTGTTATCCGGTAAGGTATTTCTCTGACTATTTTTCCTGTATACACTAAAGCATGAAAAAGAAGAACAGACAGTTGGTAGATTAAAGACGAAAAACCTGGTTTCGTCTTCAGCGTCGTTTTACTTTGAAAATTCTGAATTTTTTTTCACTTTTGGCAAAGAACATCCAACAGAAAAAAATTCTGAAACTAAATTTTATCTAAATTTTGAAGCAAAAATACTTCTTTCATACGTGGGTATCCTAAGAAAAGAGTATATATATATATATATATATATATATACAGGTATTTACAGGTATTTCGTCTAGAAGTATATTTCATTGTCCAAAATATGAAATGTCGTAAATTGAAAGCATTTTTAAGGTTTTACTGGCAAAGTTTTCCCATAAAAATGCTGTCTTAAAAATAAAGACATGAAATTATGAAATGTTATTCCTGTTTAATGTGAATTTTTTTTTGTCTGAAAGTCTAATATTAGATGTCTTAAAAACTAAATATCTATTTTACAGTTTCTTAAAAAGTTTAAATGATACTTTTATATTTGGATAACATTTTTATATGCTTCAGTGCTTTGGATGTGGAAGAAATTTTTTAACATTTTTCCTACAAATCTTAAGATTGTGGGGTAGATGTTCACGCAGACTTTTCAAATAGCTAGAATCTTCTGTTCATAAAAGTTTTTCAAATTTAAAAAATTACATACTATAATTTTTTTCTTGGTTTTGT
>BPLR01017725.1:0-112244 GCA_021605095.1 Caerostris extrusa | reverse complement strand
CTACATACAACACTACACTACACACTTCACACTACAAATTCAAAAGGGAAGATTTTTTTAACAGTTGATTTCAAGAGTTATTTAACAGTTCACAGCCTCGGCCCTAGATGGTATTTACTGTAGAGCAAATTTTAACGATAGTCAATTCAACTGTTTGGGTAGTAAATGTTTGATATTAGCAATTGAGTTTAACACCATTTAAAAAAATTCTTTCTACAGAGAAAGGTTAATTTGCATTTCATCCAGAGTTGCGTTGAATTTAACTTTAGTTTAGTTAAATTAACTCTCGCTTTCAAGGCTGCTTTATTCAATTCCTTCTATTAGCTCACACTCTCCTATATATATATCTGGTTCAAATTTTCAATCGTTCATAAAATGCTTTTTATTTATCCACTCAAGTTCAAACACATTTTTTTTTTTTTTTGAACTTGTAGTGGATGACACTGGATGTTAATACAATTTTTTCAAATATTAATTCAGTAATTAAATTTAATTAAGTAATTTTAGTTTTTTTTTTGGATTTAAGTTGCATGTATCTACCGATAGATGGCGCCAGGTAAATTTAAAAAATGAATGAAAATTATTTATAAAGGACTTTCTGCAATATAGTGGGAAAAAAGTAGGAATTGACTTCAAAATTTTTTTTTTTTATATTACTTGTTTTTTAACTGCAGATAAGTTTAGCATATTTAAAAGTTAGAGCATTCTTATTGCACTTTTTTACTCCTTGATAGTTACTATATATATATTAATCATTTGGAATTTTTTTAATTTTAAGTTTTAATTGTTTTAGTATGATATAATTATACATACATATGAGTTTTTCTTATCACTTATATTAAATTATGTAACACACATATTTTTTTTTAAATTCTAACTCAACAATTATTTAATAAACTTTTTTTATCAACAAAATTTGTCAAAATAAAGAATGTTAATCAAAACCGAGTAATGAAGAATCTTTGTTTGTAAAATGTTAATATTGGACAAAAAAAAATTCTTCTGAAAGAAGGTTATTTTAAAGTGAAAATATATTTTATAGACGGATATACCAGTCAATTTTTATGCATAAATTTATGATTGCAATTTTCAGAAATACATTTAAGAAAAGTTATTAATATTTACTTTAGTATGCAAAACTCATATATTCAAACCATGTTTTATCAATCATTTTTTAATTCTATAATTTTTTATAACATAGATAAAGCTTTTATTTAATTAACCAATATATTCATTGTGGTTAAAAATCTCTAAGAATAAAACTTTTCTAAAAATATTTCTTTTAATATGTAATTTTAAGGAAAAATACTAAATCAAAATGCGCTGATTGAATTATTTTATTCCAGTATATTAAATTAGAAAATTTTGAGATAATAGAAAATTTTCTATAGATGAAAAAATTAGTGCCATTATTTTTTATTTCCAATGGCAAGGCAATACAAAAAGGGAAAATACAGAATTAACAAGTATTATATATATAAAAAATTTCAGTCGATTCCTACTTTTTTTCTCACTATATTACAGAAAGTCCTTTATAAATAATTTTCATTCATTTTTTAAGTTTACCTGGCGCCATCTATTGGTAGAGGTATTCATCGCCATCTATACACGCAACTTAAAGCTAAAAAAAAAACTAAAATTAATTAATTAAATTTAATTACGGAATTAATAATTGAAAAAACTGTATTTACATCAAGTGTCATCCACTACAAGTTTAAAAAATGCAAAAGAACTTGAGTGGATAAATAAAAAGTATTTTATGAACGATTGAAAATTTGATATATATAGGGAGAGTGCGACATAATAGAAGGAATTGAAAAAGAAAAAGAAACTGTACACAAAAAGAGTTCAACAAAGTTGACCGAAGTCATTGTCTTAAGGGTTCTCTAGTTCTCCAGTATCTCGCCGTCTCGGATTCGCCATGAACTGCCAAAAAACGATGGAGATGAGCTCAGTACTTTAGTTTTGCTGAATTACAAAAGAGGGCAGTTTGATTGATGGAAAAACCCAATGCTATGTAGATGTTCATTAGATCAGTTATTTTTGATTAAGACAAGCCACTTGCATTCCATTGCAATACAAACAGGCTGACATGAGGATCATGCCGAAAACTGTAGACCACTTAGCCTTATAGAACATTGCCCGGGGTGTACACTAGGAGGTAGGTCTACATTGCTTCTCTTAGTGCAATTATTTACTACAAAAATATAACACAAAAATGTAACATTTCTCTTCAGGATTCTCATAATAAATATATTCTATGTTAACAGGTGGGCTGAAAAGTGCGTTGGCTGACGCATAGATGGCGCTACTAGTATTAAATCCATATGATTTTTAGTTAGCCCTATCCTTCAAAAGACACGTGTATAAATTTGAAAGCAGTTGCACTATTAGTATGAGAGTTATAAGCATTTTTAGGGAAGCAACTTTTGTTAGTTTGAAAAAATGGATAAAAAGGAATTTCGTGTGTTAATAAAGCATTGCTTTTTGGCAAAAAAAAAAAATACTATCGAAGCCAAGGCTTGGCTTGATAAACATTATTCGGACTTGCACCAGGAAAATCAACCGTAGAGAAGTGGTTTGCTATATTTAAACGAGACGAAATGAATGATGGATGATGCCCGCAGTGGACGCCCCAAAGAGGCTGTTACTGACGAAAACATCAAAAAAGTCCACACAATAATTTCTGATAACCGTAAAGTGAAGTTGGTTGAGATAGTTGAGACCCTAAAGATATCAAAGGAACGTGTTGGACGCAATATTTGGATATGCAAAAGCTCTGTTCAAAGTGGGTTCCGCGCGAGCTCACAATTGACTAAAAACAACAACGAATTGATGATTCTAAGCAGTGTTTGGAGCTGTTCAATCGTAATAAACCCGAATTTTTGCGTCGGTATGGGACAATGGATGAAACATGGCTCCATTATTTCACACCGGAGTCCAATCGACAGTCAGCCGAGTGGACTGCATGTGATGAACGCTAAAAATGCTATAACTTCCTAAAAATGATATAACTGACATACTAACAGTGCAACAGCTGTCAAATTTATACACGTGTCTTTTGAAGGTTAGGGCTAACTAAAATTCATATGGATTTAATACTAGTAGCACCATCTTTGTGTCAGACTATGAACTTTTCAGCCCACCTCTTACAATTCAAATTAATGATGTTGGTTGTATAATATTCATGTACGTAAATTGACCACATATTAAATAATAGTGTTGAATTTAACTGTTAAATGAGCCGTTAATTTATGTTAGCATTAATGGTTGACACCATTAACAAAAATTAATAATTTTTTCCATCTCACACGCCACTCTCATATCGGAATAGGCAATTTGTCACTCCGCGATAAAATAAATGCTCAGAATTCAAATTCTTTCAAAATAGGAATTCAAGGCCAGCAGTACATTGATTGAAATTCCGGATGCTTTTTTAGTAGAAACCCCTACCAGAAATTTATAAATGCATAGAAACGGATAATTTTCAAGATAACTCTACTAGTTAGCGTCCAACCTCGAAGAAAGACGAATTCCGAAAGCAAAATAAAAAGTAAAGAAAATAGAAAATCACGTCTTCAACAATCATTTTGATGCTATTGCTAATTTCTCACATAAACCGGATGCAAAATTTAAAGGGTCAATCCAAAAAGAATTCCAAGAATTTTGGCTCCGACAGAAAACTATAACCTTGACTCCCAGAAATTCATTCCAAATTCCCGGAATACTACAAATAAGTTTGTCAAAAGATTAAATAAGGATTTATCTCAAGATTGAAAGGCCTCTTAAAGTATTTTAAAGGGTCTCCCTTTAGATATGAAATCAAAGCATATTTCAATAGAATTTTTCAATCTTGGATTCAGTCAATAACACAGTGCAGCTAAAAATTCCAAAATAAAGAATCTCTTCCAATCTTTACGATACGACGATATGCAACGATCTTAAAACTTTGGCTTCACCTACAAGATTAAAAAGCATTATTCTATCTTTCTGTTGCTATCAAAAATCTATTTAGGCGCAATATTACAGTGCAATGCTTTAACTCTATTTTCATCACATCAGTAATAGCTATAAAAAAATCCTAAAATGCAGCGAGGATCACAAGACAAACGATTGTCCCCTCAAAGATAAGTTGGATAGTCCTACATATATCAAGTTAAAGGATATGTAGCCTCCTGGTGAGGTTACAGAGTTTCCCCAAGAAAATGTCTTAAAGAAGAACCTAACTTCAACAACTGTTGGAATTTTTATGCTTTTAGTTCGCGCCACGCTGCGTCACATGGTAGTTTTATAAAAATCGTTTGGAACCGATTCAGAATTGCGCTGTTGCCGTGGAGACCAGCTGTTGCTGTGGAAACGAGTTGTTGTATTCTAAAAGAACATTTGTCTTCCAGTTTAACTTTTGACTTTGAGATGTTACCATCAACCTTGTATAACTTTGTAAATATTGTTTGTAAATAAATGAAGATTCCATAAATGTTTGAATGGATTGATCAATACTTCTCGAACCATCAGAAAGCTGCGGCTAACAAGAAAAATTGAACCACCAAACGAAAGAAACAAGATAGTCGTAGTGACAACAACCAATAAACAGTAGCAAGATAAACTTTAAGTATCGTTTGCACCGCTATTAAAAAAAAAATAATAAATAAGGATCAGACTTCGGTTGCAGATCTTGCTCCTTCTCATTACTCCTCTTCTCTTTAATCTGAAACTAATCATCTTTCGCGCAACAGCTCCAAGGTGGGCCAAGGCCGTCTGCTCAACGGCAGATTTCGAAACATGAGATGACATCTTTTTACGGGGTAGGGTTGTCAGTCCTACGCCCAACTCTTTACCGTCATGTTAGACTGGGACCTACAGTTTTAAAGTGGATTCCGAACCACTATAAATACCCATGGTCCCGCCAGGACTCGAACCCGAAACCTGTGGTACCGAGCGGCCGATTAGTTTCGGGGCCTGAATGGCCGAGTGGCTAGCGCTCTGGTTCGGAATCCACTTTAAAACTGTAGGTCCCAGTCTAACATGACTGTAAGAGCGTGACGGAGCAGAAGTCAGACTTCTACCCACGGGTGCTCCATCAGAATAGAAGCTGCACCCCTCTTCCCTCTTTCCATGAGGGATACGACAACAACGATTAATTTAACATTTCTAGTACTGAAAATTTAATGTTATGTATTTCAAAAAATGATTACTTCATCTCAGAAATAAATATTCTTTTGAAGCTCATATGATTTCTATAAGTAATGATAAAAAAAAAAATAATAATAATAATAAAGAAAGAAAGAAAAAGTTTATCACACCATGCGATTCTTATAAATTTTGCCAAAAGGGTAGGCAAAGGTTACACAATTTCTGAAAATTTGAAACCTCATCAAATTAGCGATTGTTTGTTCGACCTTCACAGATGGATTACACTGAGTTGTTGCATCGTGATGGGTGACAGACCACGAGCTGAGAAATGTATAAAGTTTAAATTAAATCGAATCGCTTAAAGTATGGCAAAATCTTGCCCAAAGAGTCAGTTACATACATACAAACAAACATACAGGTGAAACTAATAAAAGCGTATTAAAAAGCCTGGGTGGAAGGTCGTTCAAAATTACGACGGCCAATGAAAATCAGCATTTGTGCAATGCAGCGAGGCGATAGCTCATCAGCTTTTACCGTGGCTACAAAATCACGAGTCTCCAGAAGGCTATAAGATAAAGATCTGTTTGCATCTTTGGGTGAGAGCATCGACCTTTGAATCAGTGTTCAACAGGGCACGGATATATTTAGTGACGAGTCCCGGTTCAGTCTAGCCACTTATTCTTGGCATGGATTCATCTAAACTGTCTGTATGTTCTCCAGCCCCCAAAAGGAGACATGACAGTGGAGGTTTGATGGTCGGCCATCATGTTGAATATGCTCAAAAAATTCATCAGACTACTATTAAATACAGAAATAGGATCATAAAGCCAAGAGTTCATCTTTTAAGGAGGACAATTTGGTTCTTCATTTTAATGGTTAAAAAGAGAGTGTGTCTGGTGGACGAATTTCTGTAAAATTTTTATAATCACTGGATGGATTAAAAGCCAGATCTCCCACCCTAAACCTTATAGAGAATGTTTTGGACGCTCTTTAGTTTGTATTTGCAACTTACAATCCATCTCCGAGAACAATTCTGCTCGAAACAACGTTGCTGGAAAAGTAAGAACCAACTTCCCACACACTCATAAACTGTTTAATTTCCATCACATATTAGCATTGCCAGGACTACACAACTGTAATGAAAGGTTCGTAGGCTGACACATAGATGGCGCTTCTAGTATTAAATCCATATGATTTTTAGTTAGCCCTAACCTTCAAAAAAGACACGTGTATAAATTTGACAGCTGTTGCACTATTAGTATGCGAGTTATAGCATTTTTAGTGTTCATCACGTGCAGTCCACTCGGCTGACTGTCGATTGGACTCCGGTGTGAAATGATGGAGCCATGTTTCATCCATTGTCACATATCAACGCGAAAATTCGGGTTTATTACGATTGAACAGCTCCAAACACTGCTTAGAATCATCAATTCGTTATTGTTTTGGGTCGATCGTTAGCTCGCGCGGCACCCACTTTGAGCAAGAGCTTTTCGCATATCCAAATATTCATTCACGATATGTCCAACACGTTTCTTTGATATCTTATCTCAATCGACTTCACTTTACGGTTAACAGAAATTATTGTGTGGACTTTTTGCTGTTTTCGTCGGTAACAGTCTCTTTGGGGCGTCCACTGCGTGCATCGTCCTTGGTGCTCCTTTCGTCTCGTTTAAATTTAGCAAACCACTTCTCCATGGTTGATTTTCCTGGTGCAAAGTCCGAATAATGTTTATCAAGCCAAGCCTTGGCTTCGATAGTATTTTTTTTTTTGCCAAAAGCAATGCTTTATTAACACCCGAAATTCCTTTTTATCCATTTTCAAACTAACAAAAGTTGCTTCACTAAAATTGCTATAACTCACATACTAATAGTGCAACAGCTGTCAAGAATACACGGTCTTTTGAAGGTTAGGGCTAACTAAAAATCATATGGATTTAATACTAGTAGCGTTATCTATGTGTCAGCCTACGAATTTTCAGCCCAACTGTTATAAGACATTCCTTTTAATCCACTTTTGTGTTCGATATTGTAAGTTTTGTTTTATTACTTTCGGTACTAAGGGAGTCACACCGCTATCATACATATGAACTATTACTGATGTGGTTATTTTTTTCGTGCTATATCAATATATGGTCATTTATATCTAATTTCATTAGCATCTTTTCAGTAGGTAAGAGAATTTTCGCTTTTCGTCGACTAATTTTGAATAGTGTATATTGATCCATATAGATTTTCGCCTCTGAGGTATTACTTAGAAAATACAGCTGCTTTGTTAATTGCTATTATAAAATAGAACACGTTTTTAACAATCCTATAAAATTCATAAGCAATTCCTGAAACAAAAATTTGCCAGTAGCTAATGTCTTTGATAGCCAAGAGTTGATATTCTTAGTGTATGGGCAAGAAATAATTAAATAAGAAAATAACAGATCTACATATTGCTACAAGTGTTAGTAAGTTCAAAACATGCAAAATAAAAAATAAATAATTTCCTTACAAAAATCAAATCACATTACACAAATATTAATGAAATTAAAAATTTTAAATTTAACTATTTTATGACTTTAGAAATTAATAACACTTCTAATAAATTCAAATTATTAAATAATATCAATATAAACAGTAAATAAATTATATCTGCAATATTAAAAAACAAAAATATTGGAGTACCCATGCTCGCGAGTTATTGGCGGGAATTCTAATCTCTCAATATATAATAAAAAAATAGAAAAATTTAATAAATATTTTATATTTTTCTAATATATTAACACTAAATATTTTATCAAAATGTGATAGTAAAGAGAAGATTGTAATCAGATGGGTCAATATGCAACTTACCCATAAAATTTAGAATTTAATGTATGAACAAAACGCAAAACAGCAATCTTAAAAAAAATAAATAAAAACAATAAAATTCCAAATGATTTTCTTTCCTTGAAAAATCTCATTTTCCCTTTGAAATAAAATTGTCTTGTAGAGATTCTTTTCAAACAATTTTTACATGAATTTTTTTTTTTTCTGAATTCATATTTTTTTACTAAATTATTTAATAATTACTCAATTATTTTTTAAATAAATATTATGTATAAAAAGCTCGTGAAATTATGAGTTAAAAATAGATTTCAGTGAAAATTCAGTGAAAATGTCCAAAATTAAAAAAACCCCATATTATTTAATTTTTAAAAAATGCACTCCCCTAGTACATAATGTATCTGTTCAAAAATGCATAAAAAAAAAGATCTAAAAATATTTAAAAACTAAAACACATTAAATTAAATGTGAATACATTTTTTAATTTAATATGCAGCATTGCGTTCATGTAAAAAAATATTATGACAGTGATTCTAAGTTGAATTGAATTATTTAATTAAACTGGTAAACATTTTACAGATATAAACATTAGTTAATAATATTTAATTATTTTAATCAATTTTATAATACTCAGAAGATGCAAATCTTTACAATCTTCAGTTCTTATAATGTAGATTTGCTGAAAACATTATAATTTTCATTTAATTAGAATTTTATAAATACCCTTATTTATATTAAATAAAATAATATAACATTCTTAATTATGCATATATACGTAAAATGCAAATCCTAATAACAAATTAAAAAAAAATTCCCGCTTTAAAATAATTTTGACGATTTGAATGCATACGTGTTGATGCATATTTCTTAAATTTCATTTATTTTTAATTTAATGTGTTATTGATTTAATGAAATCAAATTTTAAAAATCTAATAATAAAATTCCTGCATAAAACAAAATAAATGTAATAACAAGTTTTATTCCATAAAGTTACATTTATTACATATAACAACAAGAGGCAGAGTAATGATGAGCAGTCATATATAAACATACAAGAGGAAATAGTTTAAAGTCATCTAAATAAATTCAACTTGTCAATAAATTCATAACAACTAAAACAATATACAATTTTTTAATATAGAGATTTCAAAGTGTATAATAATATTTAAAAATAATGAAAATCAATTAACAATTTTTTTTTTTTCAGGATCCTTTTAAGAAGTTTTGTTATAAATATATATTCATTCCAACAATTTTACAACTGATTTCTAATATATATTTTTGATACATGAAAATTGATTATTTTTATAAAAAGAAATGATAAATAAATGTTCAACACCAAATATAAGTAAATAAATAATGAAGAATTAAAACAAAATACTTGAATAGTTACTATATAAATATTTACACATATAGTTATTTATATTTAGATATGATTTAGAAAAATAGTGAATAATCTTTTTAGAATACTTCAAAAGGTGATTGCTAATTAAGATTTATTTTTTAATTTACTTTTTAACAATGAGAAATATAATAAAATAAATACAGCAACATCTTTCTCTTTTAAGTATTTAAAACCACAAATAAATAAAATAAATATAAAGCTACTGTTTCAGTGATTAGAAGTTATGACTTTTCTAGAATTAAAAAAAAAATATAAAAACAATAAGTATTAATTATTTTGAAAAAATAATAATATTGTTTAAAAACCCATAAAAAGCAAAAAAAAAAAAAAAAAAAAAAAACTAGAAAATGTTACAAATTTCTTAAAAATAATAATAATAAAAAAAATTTAAGGTTCAATAAATAAAATATTAAAAAGAGATTTTTAGAATATATTTTTGTTCTACACATAGCTACAAGTGTTACTTAATTTAAAAAACATGTAAAAAAAAAGATAACTTTTCATATAAAAATGAATACCATCACATTACTCAAATACTATTAATAAAAATATGCACTTCAAATGCAACTATTTTACGACTTAAGAAATTAGTAATATTTCTGAGAAATTTAAATTATGAAATAATATCAATATAAACAATAAATTATATTTACAATATTAAAACTAAAATATTCAAACCAATTAAACATTAAAAATATTTCAGAACATTTAAATAAGACAATATGAATAACCTACATTTTTATACAATACTATAAAATAAATATTTAATATTTTTTTTAATTTCATTTCAGCAAATAAAATTATTTCAACCATATTACTTTTGTTCATGATATTCAGATTGTATGTAAAAAATAAATCTATATACATTATAATATATACACATAAAATCATTTTTTAATATTTTCAATTTTCTGAAAGTTCTATAATAAATATTTAATTAAAAAAATTCTGAATTGTGGTTAAGATAAATATGACAACAAAATAAAATATTAATTGGAATTTTAATTATTGAAAATTTTTAAAAATAATTACTCCTGCATTAAAAGAACTAAAAATATTTAAAGCATAAATTATAATATTTTCTTTATGTAATAAATGTATTAATTGATTATTGTATACGGTTTGTTAAAAAACTTAGTTTTAAATTCTTAAAAATTATATACAGTTAAAAACTAATGTAAGAAAACATGTCATAATTTTAAAAACTTATTAAAACGGTGTAAATGTTTAATAATTTTTTTTCTCACTTTTATGGATTCAATAAATTTATATTATAATTATTCATGTTCATATGATTTAAATCTTAAAAACTAAAGTGAAATACATAAATCTCATTTATACATTACTTTTCTATATGTTCCATGTTAAACGTTTACAGTGAAAGGTATATTATAATAACACTTTCTGATTGATATTGATTTCTGATTTCACAATAATAAATCAGAATCAGAATATGTGCATTCCAATGAACTGAACAAAACTATTTAAAGTGATAAAAAATGTATTTTTTAAAAGTCAATACTTTCCTTAAATTTGTATCTTAATTCTTTTAATTAAAAACTTTTTAAATTAAAATGAAAAGTATTATAATTAATGACTGACTCAAAAAAATTTCAAAATTTTTTTGTTTTCATTGATCCCTACTATCAATGTATAAATGAGGAATTAATGCATTTTAATTAAAGTACACAAAAGAAAAAGATATGTTTAAAAATACAATTAAATAATAAAAAGAAGGTGCTATAAATAAAATGACTAGTAGTGACTTATAATCAAACAACACAAACACTTAAATTAAATAAACACTAACTCTACAGCACACATTTAATGGTATTTGTACAATATTAAAATTCCTAGTAGCACTTCAAATCAAAAACATTTGGACAAGTACACCCTTACCACTAGAAAATGAACCACTGTGTTTGTATGCATCAGTCTACTATGCATACAAAGTACACCACTAATATAGTACATTCAGAACTGGAATGCTCTTTTCACATTAAGCTTAAACAAATATACAGAAAAATGTTTGTAAAAACTACCTAAGTGATGAGAGAAAAACTGCACAAGCACATTTCTTTAAAAATACAATATGTGAAAATAAGTAATTCCTATTGTTACTTCAGCTGAATCACCATAATTAATTTTAGTACACACACAGTCCTCTCATTAGTTGGCAGACTTTTCAGAAAAGAAATAAATTAGCCTTTTTAATTTTATAAATAAATTTGTTTACAGATTTTACTGTTTTGATAAAACAACAACACACAGATTACATGGATAATACTATTGATAAGAAGTTAGTGGTCACATATTTTTACATGAATTCAATTTGTTTATTTTCATCTTACAATTAGGCATATTTACTGAAAAAAAAAAAAAAACCCTACAAATTTCCTTAATTATATCTATATTTACTTTTTAATTAAAAATTATTTTATATTTTAGTTAATTTGATTTTTTAAGTATGCCAACTCCAGATTTGTTAGTTTAGAATTATTTTTTTCTTTTAAATGTACACAAAAAAAAAGTTTATATAAAACATTGCCATAAGCTGCACAAAATATTACAAAAAGCTGACAAAAATTTGATATTGTTTCAAATGGTGATAGCATGCCATGATAAAATAAACAGAAAAATTACAAATTTGCTTGTTTTGATTTTTTTTTAAATACAGATATGTAAAGCAGCACATGTGTCACGTTTGATCTAATTTTCAAGCAATATTTTATATTCATTAATTATAAAATACTAAAGTATGTACTTTTACATGTATTTGGAGAAATCAAAGCAAAAAGCAGATCATACTCAAAGCAAATAATGAAAAAGTAAAAAAAAAAAAAAAAAAACAATTTTACTCCAAATTTATACCATAAATCTGCATGTATAACACTTAAAATAACATTTATCTTCATAATAATATTAAAAAAAAAAATGTGAAACAAATACAATAATTAAAGCATAATTTTAAGGAAACCTACAATTTATAAGAATAAATATCATGAAAATATTTTTCTTTTAGATACTGCTGATTTATTAATTAAAAAATATAATGTACTTTTTATAAATATATTTTATTCACCATCCATAGTTAAGTATAAAGTGTCATATATTTAATTGATGCATGTTATTTAGTTGGACTTAGCAATTTTTCAATTTTATTGATTAAAATCATTCATAATAATATACAGAGAGAATAATTTATATATATCTCCTTTTTCAAGATAATATAACTCTATTTACATAATAATTAGGATAGTTTTTATATTGAGTCATCATAGATATTTATTTAATCAAATTCACATCAGCATTGCTTTTATTTCAATACTGATATTTGGTATATAACTAAAGCTTGTAAATAGAATTTAAGTAATGCTGATTTTAAGAAATCAACAATTTTTTTTTTGTAACAAAAATACATATTAGGTATAACATAACTCGGTTTTAATTATAAAAAAGTATTTGCCTTAATTTCATAGAACACAAAATCACGGGGAACTGATCTGTTTATGTTCTAATATATCAGCTTATTAAGATATACTACATTACATAACATTAAACATGAAAAACTGATCCATAATTAATAGAGAAATACTATGTTATATAGCATCAAGCATACAAAAGAGACTTTCTTGTTGAGAAAATAGTAAATTAATCTCATAAAACACATAACTCTAATAAAAAAAATAATTCAAAATACAAGTTCTTGCGTGAATTGTTTCAAAAATGATTTTAACTCACTTAAATACAAATAATTTAATATATCTGCAACACTTAAAATTTAAACAGTTTTTTGCACATTTTCTTTTGATATTTTGAAGCAGAATAATGTAAAATAACTTCATCATTATTTTTGAAAACATTTATCATTTCAGCCAATAATTTTAAATAATTACAAATTAATAAAACTTTAGAAAATATTTTTTTTTAAGTATAAACTTTTAAATATAAAAAAACTAAAAGTAACAGCCCTTAAAACAAAAATTCTACAAAAACAATGCAATTTCAAAGATTTGTTATTATATTAATTTGATTTTTCAAAACTTAAAATGTTGCTGTCGCTAAAAAACAAATTAAAAACCTGAAATATTCAGAGTCAATAATAAGCTATTAAACAGCTATATTTGCTTATAATAAGACATTTTTCTAGAATATAAATATTTTATATTTGTTGTAATGAAATTCAATAAAAATAAAATATTTGAAATGAAAGTAACTCTAAAATAGTTAAATAAAAGATTGAGTACCATCACCATAACAGGGGCCAAAATAAGCTACTTATAAATATTTTCTAAGAAATCACATTTTTTTTAAATGAAAATAACAGAACATAATTCCAACTGATACTTCATCAATTATAGCAGTTTGCAAAATACAATTTTAATAGTCAATAAACAAAATTTCAGACTACATGAAAATAATACACAGTTCATTCAGTTAAGTCTCTACTTTTAAAATACCAAATCAGAATACAACATATATAATGTAAAAAAAAGATCTACATATAAAAGAGGAGTAGAGATGCCACATAAAATTTTACAAGTAGTATAAAAAGCTACTACATACATTTAATCGACACACATGCTGCACAAAAATTCCAAATAAGGTCAATACAAAAGCCCGATAATGTATCACAGTGAAACAACACCTACTGTTCACACCAGATTTTAAAAAACAAATTATTTTTATACACTATTCAATCCATTACAACCTATTTATTAAAAAATATTTTTGAGAATTTAAAATTAAACCAATATTTTCTTCTGTAAATGTTGCTAAAACTACTAAAAATTCCAAGTTGCAAAATTTTCAAGAACTATTCATTGGAACCAAATATATTAATCAGTATACAATAACATTAACTATAGGTGTATTTATAAATTTTAGTTGTATAAAATGATATTTTGCATAATTAAAAAAAAATCAGGTACTATATATGGGTTTTTTTTCAAAAAATGACTAGGAATAATGAAAGGAAAAAAATGAATTGCTAAATATGATTGAAGTTATATGCAAAATTTAAGAATATAAGTTAAAATAACTCAAAATGAATCTCAATAAGAATGAAATAAAACAATTTCCATGACTGTTATTTTCTATTCACAATTAATATGATTTTATCAAGTATATAATATAAATAATTAAAAAAAACAGCTAATTTTTTTCAAATATTATATAATAAATTTGAAAAATTTTATTTTGAAAGGGAACTAAAGAAATGGAAAGCCTTTTTATAAACTTTAATAAATGTTAGAAAATAAATAAATTGATTAATAGAGAGAAAAGAATGCAGGAAAAAAATATGCTTAGTTTCATTTAAGCAGAAGAGTGGACAAATACTTAAAGAGAGTGTTTCATTCATTTATGTATTTTATTCTGCATGAAATATATTTACAATTAAATGAACTAAAGAAGAGTTTTTGTTATTAATAGTAGTCATTTTATTATTATCAAACAAATTTTTTTTTTTTTTTTTGAGATCAGCTAATGTGAATGAATGTTTAATGAATGGTAAAATAATTATTAATAAAGTATGTTTTGAAACTCGCTCTCTCTTTGATAAAATAATAAATAATTATAAGTTATAAATCTGGTGTGACAGGCTAAATTTTAAGTACATCAATCAACAAATACATAAAATGCATTAAAGTAGTATTCCTTGCTTTTTATTTAGTTATATGTTTTGAAACATCATGATGGTTCCATTTAAATAATTTTCTTTTCCAATAAATTTGGAATGAACAACATTGAAGTTGCACTTAGAAAAGGGCAGTAAGATGATATCAATCTTCCAAGCAACATTCAAACGCCTTGGGGTTTCGTTTTTGTGGTATCATAGGCTCGAATCAATTCAGACTAAGGCGAAAGAATTCAAATTATTTAATTAACAATGTACACAACAAAATGTAAGGCAAGCATTTAAATATCAACAACTGATTTTCCTTACTGGAACTAGTTAGTCTATGATCTACAAAAAAAAATCAGTAATGGTATCAATTTATACTTAAAAGAAATAATGAAAATATAAAAATTATACATTTTTTTTTGTTTATATCATGTGATCATCACCTTGTAGAATGAAATTGACAATTTGTTTATTTCTATACTGACTATTATTATTATTTTAGCCTTTCAATCAATTTCAATTCTCAATGTTAAACTACTTCAATCACCATAAATTATCTAAACTCTACCGCAATTAGTTCTGAAATGTTATTATTTTCAGTATACAAATATATCGCCTCCAAATTAATTATTTTATTAAGCTGAAATTAAGCTTTATTTTAAGCTGAAATGGTGTAATTGAATCTAGAGATGAAAATACCTTTTAGGTTACAATATTTTTGAAAAAAATTTCTAATGATCAAATAATTTGATGATTGATAAAGAAATATACATATTCAATCCAATTTCAGCCTTTTATAATTTTTATTAGAATTAAAAATTTTTCATGAAATAATAATACAAATTACTAATGTTTAAACAGTTTAAAAATGGCTCATGAAGATTTTTTTTTAAAAAAACAGCAAATAAAATTATTTAAACTTTTTTTTTCAATGAAAATACAAAAATTTTTATTTAAAGAAAAAAAAAAAATAATAAGGATATTTTGTTTGTGTTATATCTAACTTATAATTTTGAATATAAGTATATAATACATAAACATATTTTTTAAAAATGTGACAAATGAAATATGAATATTTTCACAAATAAAAACAGTTACGATAAACCAAAAAGAAAAACAAATATAGAATGGGAAAGTATTATAAAATTATTTGGAGATGCACAATAAGACAAATTTATTAGTGAAACATATGATGTATATTCAATAAATATAATTAATTATAAAATATTCAATTGTAAATTATTAAAAAGGTATAAAAGCTATAAAAATGCTGCACATAGATAAAATATAATCTTTCATTTCTAAAAAAAAGTGGAAAGATTAATAAATTTACACAATATATATATAAAATATTAGCAAAATTTTGTTTTGGCCAACAACTTTGATGCAGAAAGTCTATTAGTATATTAAGCTCTGTAACTCATTGTAGTTTTAGCAAAAATATATTCCTTCACAGCAAATATTTAAATTCATCCAAATATGCTTCAAATTCCTCTCGAAACGTCTATCACCACAAAGTAAATGTGAAAAAAAACAGAAAATATCATATTATATAACAATATCTGTTTATAACTGTAATATGCAATATGACTTAGTAATAATTTTGTAAGTAATGATTATGAAATTATTTAAATTCAAAATTGAGTATTACTAGAAGATAAGATATTCAATAACTAATAGAAGTACCCGATTCACTTAAGATGAAAAATAATAAAAATGTAATGATTACATTTTAGTTTTTTTTTTACTTAAAATTTTAATAAAAGAATATATGAGTTAAAGTCTGATTGAGTAAAATACCATTTAAATATTCAACTGATTTAAGCTACCACAAATATAGTACTGAACAAATTGAAAGTTCATTTATATATTTTGTGTCAGATGGTCAGAAGTTAATTGCTACATGTTCACTTACTAATTTTCACTTATTATTATATTAACAAACTATTTTTTAATTCATTATTATCTACAATATATCTCAAAAAGTTTTTAAAATATTTTTTAAAATTCTTCCTGTCATTGCAGAAATTATTTCAAGTTTAACTAGTATTTCGTAAATTCAGAGATATTTATTAAAAAGAATGACTCAATTAATGGGAAATGTCTGAACAGTTTTTCAAAAACTCCAATCATTAGTAGTTATTTAAAGAAAATATTAAGTACTCTATAAGAACATGCTTTAGTAGAGAAACAAATACATTTGTATACTTGAAGTGATTAAGCAATCATTATCAAGATGTCATGATGCATTTTTTTATAGTTGAACAGGTTTGTGATTGTTAATATTCATAGATTAATCGTATTTTTTTTAAACTATGTAGGAAGAATTCAATTATTATACTAAGAAGAAATAATTTTTCTGCCTGCTAATATCACACACAATAAAAGATTTGCATATGGAGCATATAAAAAAATAGTAATATAATATAGAATAAAAATAATTAAACCTGGAATAAAAAACCAAAGAAGTTACTTAAGTCTGTAATTATAAACATTTCGATGAAAAACAAGAAACATTGATAGTTAAAGAATATAATAAATTCTCTATTTTTCAAAATTTGAAAATTAATAAAATTATTTTCAAATTACAAGTCTATAATACATCATTTTGCTGATTAATTAAGAAAATAATGAATTAAAAATAACTACAATAATACAACAATTAACAGTTAAAGAAGAAACGTATACATACCTGAGGTACAGCACCATGTTCTTCTTGGGAAAATGCAAATCCATCTACAAATAAAAATTAACATAGTAAATCAAATCTAAATATTATATTTGAAATAGATTCTTTTGATACTTAAACCACAGAAGAATGCCCTAGATATTATTGAAAAATAGTTTTTAAAAAGTGAAATCTTCATTCGCACATTCCTTTAATGTTGTAGAATAAATTTTACGAATAGCACAACTAAACAAAAATTTCAAAAACACCATTTGAAAAGCAATTTTACAAATGACAGAATTTTGTTTTTTATAGATTTAAATATTATAAGACAAATATTTAAACAAACAAAAGTTTTGATGATTTCACACATGTTCTACATTATGAAACTGAATGCATTATTTGAATACAAGAAGAATTTTAACAAGGTATTTGACTTATAAATGTTAAAAAAAAAACAACCTTATCCTAGAACTTATGAAAGAGAGTGGGGGTTCTTTTGGAAATTGATCGATTTTTCTCTCCCCTCAATATTTGCAGAAGACCATTTTGGGGTGTTAAACACTATCAAGGAGTAAATTATACCTTCTGGAGGACTTCCTAGAAAATTGTTTTGCATTTACATTGGAAGATGAAATTAAAATTTTTAATTAAAATAATCATCATAATTTATACTTAATTTTCATGTAAATTATAACTACTGCCAGTGGTGGTACTTTTTAAAACATTATTTCTTTATTGTTATTATTTCAAATAAAGTATTTACAAGCAATAAATACTTGTATATACATAACTTTTCAACTAGAAAAATGTTGATATATTTGTAATCTCAAAGGGGGAAAAAAATAATAATACAATTTTGGTGACTTTATCAAACTAAATTGTGCAATTATTTAAGTTTACACATATATTGGAAAAAAAAAGTTGTAAATATTTAATATGTAAAGAAAATTTAAATTTTATTAATATTAATTGAACCTAAATTATAGTTGCTTCAATCCTAATTCCATAAATTCTTGATTGCTTTAGAATATCATTCAATTTTATGTACATAAGACATTACATTTATTTTAACAACTAAGTAGTGAGAATTTAAATTTTTTTTATCCACTGAAATGAGTAAAATGATTTAATTTATAAAATTTAACTCACAATCACAGATATTTCATTTACAAACATGGTATTCATTTTTATTTGATTAAAAAAGACCGCAAGAAAATATTTTTCTAAGTTCAAGTGCTAAGTAAAAGACCTGTAAAAAAAGCTCCATTACATTTTTTCAAACTTTTATAATAAAATAAACTTACATACATAAAATATGATTGAAATTAATCTTTTTATTCAAATGTATACTGACAGCTTTCATATTTGACCTTTATTTCGTAGATGATTGTTAGTTTTAAAGATTAATCTTAACAAAAAAAAAAAGATATGTATCAAATTATTTTCTATACTAAATGCATATTTCATCTGACAAAGTAACACTTGCATGCATGAAATACTTCTAATAACAGTTAAATGTTTAACAAGTTTAGAAGAAAAATTGACTATATCCAGTGACCGTGAATTGATGATTAAATATAAGGAATTGCCTCCTGAAACTTTTAGATTTCTATAAAAGAAGAATATATGACACTATCTAAAAATAGCTTTAAACATTTTACTATAATTTTCAACATTATATTTATGCAAATCAGGATTTTCTATCTTCACCACAATTAAGTACAAAAGAAGAGGAATTTTGTTTGATGAGGAAATGTTTGTTTATTGCATTATTTGAATTAATTATTAAAACTTTCTCAGAAATTTGTATATTGTGCAGATACAATTATATGTAAGATTTTAAATATGCTACAACTGCAAAAATTTTAGAACCACTGGCTTATACCAACAGAATTTTGACAATCTTCTGAAATGTTTGGCATTATAGCATTGAATATATTACTCAAGTACAAATGAGATTTTGATAGAATTGTTTCATTCACAAATTTTAAAGAGCGAGTTAGTGAAATTGTATGGTTAAAAGAAGAAGGGCTTCTTTTAGAAAATATTATTGTATGAAAATTCACATAAATTGTTTAAATATAAATCTTAAAGATCTTTGACTTCTATTTAATTTCACAAAATAATAATTTTAATATTGTGATGTTTTTCACTAATTAAATTTATATAATTTATAGTGGGTTTATTGAAGATAATGAGAAGATTCTACAAAATTAGTTGCAAAAATGGAAGCATTATACAACCAACACTTGTATTTTAAATTTATAACAGCTTGAATACACAGTAAAAAAAAATATATATATATTAACATTTCAAAAAAGCTTTTAATATCATTTTTATGAAGTTATATAAATTTTTAAAATGACATTCATGTTGATAATATCATGAAATAATTATAAATTGATTATGATGGATTTGAAAATTAGAAGAGAAAAATATTTTACTCACGTTGAAGTTCCATCTCCAATGGAACAGCAGAGACATGAGATGAGGGTCTACGGAATACATTTTTCAGCAATCTTGCTGTTTCAGTAAGCCTAAATAACAATGAAAGACCATGATATAAAAAAATTGATGAGTCAATTCATTAATGTAAAAATTTTGTTTACATAAATGGGCATTTATATCTAAGCTTATTTGGTTTACCCATTTAAAAAAAAAAAAAAAAAGGTTTAAATAGTAAGGAAAATTCACATTGATTATGAGATTCATACAATATATTTCCATATAATGGCAATACATGGAAGAATTTAATGAATATGTATTGTTATTTAATAATTCCAAAAATATATAAAGAAGAATACAAAAGTTATTTGGATACTTTTTTTTATATCTTTCACGAGAATTTAAAAATACATTGTTAAATTATTAGTTATAATGGCTTCAAAAGAAAACAACTAGTAAGATATGTATCAAATTTATCTTCCTTTTTTATTCCTTAAATAATATGTTAAATGATGGAAAATAAACTTTTACACTAATAAAGTGATATAAAAAAAAAAATACTCGTATGATTTTATTTTTTTTTTGCACAAAATACAGATTCTTTGAGAAGCATTCATATTTTAATGAAAAGCAATAGAAATTTTTTTTTATTGATATTTGGAATTATATAAATGATGTAAACTTACTTTTTAAAACAGTAAAAATAATAGTTGCAGATAAAAACGTTTTGAAACTAGAAAAGCGCAAGTGGTTTTAAATTAAAAAATTATGTATTATATATTTGCAAAATTTGAACAATGCAAGGTATAAGTTAATTTATTAATAGAAAATGCATGCACACAATTAAATTCAAAGATTTTATTTTGATTTGCATATACAAAAATGAACATTTTATAACAAGTATATACAACACAATAATTTGGAGCTATATAAAATCATTGAATTCAATTTATAACAACAAATAAAATAGAATAACAAAATAAAAACAGTATAATAATATAAACAATAATTAAAATAATATAAACTATAATATTACTAAAACATTGCTGCGATATTAAACAAATTGGACGGTTTAAAAATATTCATTTATGTTTCTCAATTTTATATATATATATATATATGCCACAAAATGTTTAACAATATTTGTGGCACATATATTTCATAATGGATAATAAAAATAATAAAAAAAATCTATCAAAACAGTGTAATCAAGAAATCAATAAAATATATGACCAAATATGATATGATGAAGCAAATTAATGATTTATTAAGAAAATAGTTTAGAATTTACATCTGAATAATGCAATCTTCCCACTGAATAAAATAACTTATATAAAACTTAAAACTGAAATATAGATTTAAACATTTGAAAATTCCATGAGAAGAATTTTACTGGTCATAAATGAATATTTCAGTAATTTACAAAACAATACATAAAGAGAAAGGAATGAAGATGATGTTTCAAATTATAGTATTATACACTTTTAATATAAAGGATAATATATTTTAAATATTTAAAGGCATAGTTAAAGTTATAGATGGAATTAAACAGTATTAGAACATGCATTGCAATATTAAAACATGTTTAATTAGTAAACAAAAATTTAGATAAACATTTTTTAAAAATCATTGAATAATGACAAATAAATGTAAAAAATATAAGTAAAATGCTAAACAATTAAGTACTCAAAATCAGCTAATATGCTTAACATTTAAATCATTATAAACAAATAATTTAAATGCACCATTTTAAGATTAGCTTCTTATATGATTTCAATTAAGCTCATGTTTAATGTATAAAACAGAAAAACAAATAACAAGTTGATGATGAAGTGACAAATTTAAAATGCTAAAAACATAATGTTGAAATAGGAACTTTTACTATTATAGACTGATTGGAATATACATAACATAATTCTAATAGTCAGAGAGTAACCTTTGTTTCGTTGCAAGAACAATAACTTTGGCAGGATCAGTATTTGTAATTTCACTCTCCCGAACTGCCTCTGCTAAACTTTTGAATGCTGTCCTCCTGATCCTGTACAGAATGATTAAGTTAAAATCAAATGTATCAAATAAATACTAACCTATTACAAATTTATGTCAATCAAAAAAGTAAAGTGCTAAGGAAAAAAAGAACTATAACAATCTTTTATAAAAACTTTCATGCAAAAATATATTTAATTTTTACACTTTTTTTTTTTAAATTAAACTAGTTGGATTTGTTGAAGAATTTACAATTTCTTCACATAAGAATGCAAATGAAATTATTTCAACTAAACTTAATTATGTTTACAGTACCAAACATCAAATGCATATTTGCCAATCTAGAGATGCAAATCAATGAAAATCTGAGTGATCTATGACTCCTCACATCACAAAAGTAATGTTAGTGACTTATATAAAATATCACTGTGGCATTTTTAATCACATGTTCTTTGATCAAAAATGTTAACTTGCAGCCCCTGTGTTTTTCTTTATAATTCAACAACTTATTTTTAAAACACCGTCTTTATTTACATAATATTTAATTTTTGGTAATATTTGGCCATCACTTATTATCATTTACATAGAATATTTGTAACAAATTCAGTATTAAGCTATATTCACACCAAGTGTTGAGCTGCGTGGCATGAAGCATAAACCAATAACGAGCCTCAGCACTCCAAGTCAGAGGCTTGTGACTGGTCAATGTTTCCTGTTTTGTAGTGAATTACAGGGGACTTCCTATATTAAATCAAAAGAATGAAAAACAAATTTTCTAAGATAACTCCTTCATCAGAAATGGTCCCCATTTATGTTAAATGCAAAAAAAAAAAAGAGTAACTCAACAATTGAAAAGCATACTGGTAAAAGAAATGTTTTCTTTCAATATGATTAACAATATTAAAATTCTTACTGCAAAAAAAAGGGGCCGAGTCCTATCTTTTTCAAGAGAGCAGTACAGATCCTCTAACTAAAATATTCTATTTCAGTACTTACTCATAAAATATATTTCAAAATTGGTATTTAAAAAAAATTACTCCAACAAATGAGTTTTGGCTAAAACTCACACTAATGAAAACTCATCCTAATGAAGTATCCACCTTTAAAGTATAATGGATTTTCTGATAAGTCACATGCTGCTATTTAACGCTGATAATAAGATTTATATGAAAAATAATCAAAAAATTTATTTTATTTTAAAGAATAATATAAATCTAAACAATTGCCATTGAATTTTATAATTAAAATAATATATATATGTATCTACAAAGTGCAAATATTTTTAATGAAAATTATATTTGAGTGACATACCTACATAAGAATTAGTCAAATGAGTATGTATGGTAAATTTTATACAAACTAAAAATAATAAAGACTGACAAGCACACACACACACACACACACACACACACACACACACACACACACACACACTGTGAATGTATTAGTTATATGTACTTGATTATTTTTACATACACTTTGAAAGTGAAATCTCCTACAAGAGCAATAAATGGTATAATAATCAATCCCATCCAAAACACAGCTGATGAAAGCAGCATATTGTCCTGCAAAGAAAAATATACAATAAATAAGTATATAAAGTAATTCATGCACTAATTTGTAAATGTACAAATAACAAAATGGAAAATTTTTTCCCCATTTAATTAAAAAAAAATATGATCATCATAAAAACTAGAGGTGCCACTTCTTAAGAGCAAAACCCTTATTATATCATGCATTCAAGAAGACGAAAAGTGCAGTATACTTGAAAGTGTGATATAACCGACAACTTTCAGTTGTAACTTTTTTCCTTAAAGTAAAAATATCCAAATGCACAATATAAATAGGTGCAGGTAAAAAAAAAAGAGTTTAAAATATAAAAAAACTTAATCAATTTGGTAATTTACTATAAATTGGATGGAAATTTGTAATATAATTAATAAAATTTTAAAACATATTTTATAGGATCATCATTAGAATGTAACATATAATGCATAAATATAATCATATAAATTTCAGGAAAACAATTTCAAAACATGCTCTTTTACATAATTATATGAAATGATTAATTACACATTTAAAAAAGATACTAAAAGATGTGCTAAATAATTTTGTAAAATGAAAACTTTCAAGATTTCATTAATGATCAAAATTCAATTAAATATAATATCCTTAAAATATCCAAATTTGAATTTTCTTTTAAACTTTCTTTTATATAAATTAGCAAAATTTAAACACACTTTGAATAGAATAAGAATAAATAATAGAAATTTCTAAATATTTTTTTTAAATTTCACATAAAAGATTCTCAAATATTAAGATTAAAAAATACACTATATATAATACGAAATTTGCTAACTTAAAATAAATATGATGCTTTATAGTATGAGCTACATTGGAAGATTATTCCTTCCATGGTAAAATATTAATATTATTAATAAAATGTAAAAATTCTAAGTCAAAATTAAAAATGTTTGGAAAGTTAAGAATTTATATTATGTTTACTATTTTTTTCAATTCAAAATATTTTACAAAGGATGCACTAATTAAAATATTTCTACTGAATAGAGAACTTTTTTGAAAGGATTTCGAATAAAATATATATATATATATATATTCTGAAGCATGCTTACCATGCCAACCATATCTGCTGCAATTGGCAAAGTGGGCCAACAATTACTGTAGCCCCACAAAAAGATAAACCAGCTAGCTATGCTGCCCCAAATAGCAAGATGAGTTAACTACAGGTAAAAAACAGAAAGCAATTAACAGTAATAATCATAAAAACACTACTATATTCTATGATTTTATATACATATTATTACAAAATTAAAATAAGCACTTGTTTTCAACAATCATAAAAATGAAATTATTTCAATACACTATAATTTTTCAATCAATTTAAATGCTCCAATAAGATATAGCATACTTTGATTTAATTTATACTCAATTAATTGAACATAAATGCCAAAGTAATCAATAATTAAATTACATTTAAAATAAATTGTTAATGTATTGAGGAAGAAAAAAAAATTAACTACAAACAGCTAAAAATCAATAAATTTACAGCTTTGGTTTCCTGAATTACTTAAAAGTTGATAAATAAAATTTGACGTAGTTACTAACTCTGACATAGACTATAGAGAATACAAGCAATTATTTACAAGTTGTGTTACAAATAGAATTTCCTATTAAGTTCAAAAATGGTTATTTTTATATATTCTATTTATTATGTGCTTTAAAGCATGTTATCTGATTCAAAACTATAAGTTTTCTTAAAACATATATTGAGTGCCAAATATATAGCAAATAAAAAAATATGAATTTATACAAGGAAAATATTATATGAATATATAAATATATAATACATATATACATTGAAAATATGAATTTATACATGAAATTAACCTACCCAAGTCCAAGCATTCATTTCTAAGCCAGCTTTCAAACAAACTGTGACAACGACAAACTGGGGAAAAAAAAAGTATTCTTAAGCACCATTTTCAAAATACTTTAAGATTGAAGCATGAAGTAATATAAAATTTTTTTTGTGCATCAATAATATAGAATTTACAGAGTATTAATAAGAAAATTAAAAGTAGCTCATTCCATTAATGTTTGCTTTAATTAATTCCCTTTAATTCAATTTTACATAGCCATTAAAAAAAAGAGAAGTTTATTCATTTAAAAAAGTAGCCTATTTGTGTAAAAGAATTGATTATATGATACATTTATAGAATGCAAGATGTTGAAACTATATTTATAACTATTACGTTATTTTTACTATGGTACAATATTGAAACAATATTTCTTTCACTGGATGATGGTGATGTGATAATGCATATGAATAATGAATTATACAACAAATAGAATTTTGGCAATGAAATATTAATGTTTAAATAAAGATAAATTAAAATTTTAAAATTCAGGACAAATATTTTAAATAAAAATACTGATGTATAGATGATTTTTATATTTCTCACAACAAGGTATTATGAAAATCTATATATTGTACCAATCAATTTTGTAAGTCACAATATAGGGTATTCAAATTAAAAATTAATTTTCGTTTAGAAAATTACACATATATATAAAAATAAAAATATATATAAGTATATAATAAAAAATATATTTTTATTATATACGCATTAGTTTTAAATATTTTTACCAAACCAGGTAGGTAAGGAAAATAAATTTAAATAGATACAGATGACAACTTATGTCAACTTCAATTGAGAATTTATCAATGTTATCTCAGATAATTTTCCATAATTCTATATATTAATATTAAACTTTCCCAATCAACTCTATCCTCCATTAAATAAAGACCTCACATACTAGCAATTCTTTTTAATAACAAAAAATAGTAATGGCAACAATATATTTATTTGTTCACATCATTAAATAAGATTGAATGTTACTAGCTTAATTATTAAAAAAAAAAAAATTGCTTAAAATTTAAATTTGCATAGACCTTTTTTTACATGAAATCAGCAGGAGTTTTTATAATTGTATTAAAGTTTGAAAAGTTTACATCTTTTAAAAAAATTTTCGTAGATATACAAATTTTTTTCTATAGTCTATAGATAACCTAAAATTTTTGTTATTTTCTAAAGAAATAACGGAGAATCTGCAGTAGTTTTTCTGTTAATAGGCTATTTAAGAGAATATGGATAGAAATTATTCAAAAACACAAAAATAAAAGCTTTCCTTTCAGAGAAAAACAATTACAATGTGATATTTTATAATGGTAGCATATAAGTCTAAACATATTTTTTATTACTTTTTTTTTTGCCCAATTATATTATTCATGCATATAATTTTAGATATATTATGCTTACTGTATAGACCATATTGCCAAAAACAAGATAACCTCCATCTCTTCCATTAGCCCATACAATATCTGAAATTCAATTTAAAAATCAAGTGGATATTTAAAAAAAAAAAATGAAAATAAAGATGCAATAAAAAATTATTTAAAACCAACCATTATCTACACTTAAGTAGGTCAGCCAAAATAACGCTCCTGAGTGAATAATGGAATCAATTATCCAAACCCAAAAACACCTAAAAAATTAAATATCTTGTATCCATTGTAAAAAGATTATTATAAAATACAGTCAAAGGAAAAAAAAAAATTAACAGAAGATACAATAACCAAGTAAATAAATAAACACTAAAAATACTCCTTTTCCATAAAAAGTTATGTTCCAATAAACGTAATTTCTTTAAAAATTTTTTGGATACGCAAAAATCTTATTGAAAATGGCATTCTTTTTCATATTTAAGTACATCTTTTATTTTTACTTGAGGTTCATATTTATTTTTAAAATATAAGAATGAACTAGTAAATTTGACAAATTATTATAGAAAAACATACACCAAATTAAATAAAAATTTAGATTGACTACAATATTCTTAACCAATTACAAATATTACATGACAGTGATAATAACAAATAAAAATGCATCTTACATGTACATTGAAGAATTCTGAAGTCTGTGAGCTTTTATACATTGCTGGAAATTTCAGCATGGTTTCTGCACTACAGGTGCGGTCGAACAAACCTATAGCCAACGGCGGAGCAGCTGTAAATATCTGAGAGAGATAAAATGCAATATATTTCAATAACATTATTGTAACAACTATTATATAGAAAGATTACCTTCAATTATGATTAAACTACACTTGAAAAATTCCTTTTAAATCACAGAAAAGTTGCCTTTTATTTTCAAATTATTTCGGTTTAAAAATGGAATTAAATTGAAATTACATCAAAATGAAATGATAATAATGAATGATAATAACATTTGCGACAATTCTATAAAAGATATAAAAATTTAACTAATACTAATAAAATGAGCATATTTATCAAAGTTAATATAACAAATAATAATTTAAAGTACTACAAAAAATTGCATATATATTTTTATAATGGTGAACATAATAAATTGAATAAATTTTAACTGAACTTTTTCAATATTGAAATTGTTTGAAATACACAAATAAGTCTTTTGCTATTCAGTATATATTTCTCTCTTTTGCTTTATTAATCAGCAATAACTGCATATTGTCTATTTATGAATTAATAAATTAACAACAAAAGATACATTATTTTCCTTTATAAATAATAATTTGGATTTTGAAAAATAATAAAATGAAATCATATGAATATTAGTAGAATCAATTAAACTATTAAATTAAGAACTGAATTATATAATGCATAGGCCAACAGAATTTAGTTAAAATAATTAAAAATATTAATTCAAAAATCACTTACCACATTATACAAGCCGATAGTCCACCGTTCGAAAAGAGTTTGGCCAGACCAACCACTGACAATTGCAAACCAAAGCTGAAAATAAATAAACAATTATCAAAAAATTAAACCCATGGAAAATAAACACAAATTTGATTTTAAATTCTACGAGTAAAATATTTACCTCAATGACATATAAGCAAATGTTTTTGTGGAATGAATATAAAATGAGCTTGCACAACCGTGCATGACTCCAAGCTCCATGAACAAAAAGAAGTCGAGTCAAGTAACGGAACTGAATATAAAAAAAAACAGAACACAGTTAAAGAATGATGTAAATTATTGAACAACTGCTATTTAATTTCTTGGATAACTAAGCAATGATTAGTTTATTTTTAATGAGTAAAAAAAAAAAAAATACCGAATAAGAGATTTAAGATAACATTTATAATAAAATTAAATTTATTACTCATTAATTTTCAAGCTATTACTTTTTTCAAATAAATATCTGAAACATCCTAAAAAAATATTCATGTTCTTGTATATACATTACAACACTTCTATATATTGATTATATACTAAATAACTTTAGTTTTAAAACAAATTTTAAAAATAATCTTTTAAAATACATTTTATGCTTTCTTTAAAAGAAATAACCCACATCTTAAATATGCCAATGAAATTTCTAATTTCAAAAATTTAATTTGAAGCCTTTACCTGAGCAATAGAATAATCTGATGCACAAGTAGCTTGTAAACCTTCAACTCCACTTATGCCAATACCAACATGAGCAGCCTTAAAAAGAAAATTACTATGGATAATCATGTTTATACATAAAATAAAGATAACAAACACAACATTTGTAGTTCAAATATCAATTACAGATCATAAAACTAAATTATTTTACTGTGCATTGTAAATATTGGAAAGTATTTATTAATTACAGAAATTTTTGTGTGAAAATAATGATATGTATAAAATTAACATTTATATGAAAAATGAAATACCTGTATCATAGCCACATCATTTGCACCATCACCAATAGCCAAAGTGACTACATTTGTAGCTAGATGTACCATTTCAACTATTTCAGCTTTCTGTATTGGTGATACTCTAAAACATATTTTAAAAATTAAATATAAAGTAAAATATTTATAACAAGTAAAATATTTCATTTATTTTTGATATGATTTTATATCAATTACAAGGTCTATCTACTTATAGATAAACATCTACGGATATTTAAATGTATATGAATAAAATAAATAATATTGCTCTGAAAAAAAATTTATAAACTTGCAGGAGAATTATTTTTTTCATTAAAAAAAAAAAAAAAAAACTGTAAATATAGTAATATATTAGCATTATCTATTAACAAATGGTATTGGATATCTATTAAATAATTATTAAAATTATTATAAAAATATTTAAATATTATTACAAATAAATTTATAACAAATCGCAGATAAAAGAAAAGGCAACTTTAAAAAAATTGAAAATAAAAAGTTGAAATTACACTAAGATAATATAAATTTTATATTACCTGCAGCATATAACACTTTTGCAAGATAATGTGATATCCACAAAATCCCTTCTTACATCAGACGATAATGCATATTTCAAAGTCTGAAATAGTTTAAAAAAAAAAAAAAAAATTATTGTTTGAGAATATATTATGATAAAATTAATGTTGATTTCAAATGAAAATGTATGAAAAGCACAAAAAAAGGATTTAAAACTAATAAGCAAATTAAAGCAATACGTAGCAAAAAAGTAATACATAAAATAAGAACAAAAAATTTATATTTGATAAGATTGGATTTATACAATTTAAAAAGTTTTATTTCAAGAGCTTATATATAGCGGTCACTCTTTCCAAACACTTTGTTTGGGTACCCACTTGATTTTAATTTAATAAAACACTTCCATAATAATATTAAAGATTCAATGCATTACAGTGGAGAATAGTGCATTATTCATTTATTGATAACTTAAGAAAAAAAGTTTTGAATACTTTTGCCTTGAATTTTTATACATCTTTGTTTTACACCAAGAAAACATTACATAAAAGTTTCAAAATTATGTAACCAGCTACATTAATAAATATGTAGTTATTTTTTAAAATTAAATAGTCTTTTAAAAACTATATTGTTAAGGAGGCCTGATGGCCTAATGGCTAGAGCTCTGGCGTTCAGTACCACAGGTATCGGGTTCGAATCCCGGCTTTGCCATGGGTGTTTGTAGTGGTTCGGAATCCACTTTAAGCCGTAGGTCCCGGTCCTAATAGGATCGTAGAGCACTGCGGGGGCATTGTTACTCCACATTCGTGGCTTACCATCAAGTTACACGCGCCCCCTGGGCAATGCAAAGTGAGTAACATCGGTGCAGCTCTTATGGTGAAAGATCACGGTCTATTTGCCAGCTGCATTGGAAGAAAAAAAAAAAAAAAATTTTTAAGGAGCATAACTAAAGTATTCAACACCAACTTGATAATTTATTTTTTATAATCATCATAGCTAACTTAATTCAAAATTTATTAGAACTATTATATTATGCTCAAATATTGTCCTTAAAGGGAATATTCTGTGTTTTTACTCTGACAATATTTTCAATATTTTCTTTTCAGACAATTTCAACAATATTTTTCTAAGCAAATGATCCATTGTAATACTTATGATGATTTTAACGCCGAAACTCAAATTCCAAAGAAATTTGCAGCCCTGTAATTTTTATAATGAACATAATTTTTTATCTTGAAAAATGCATAACTTACTTTTCCATCAATAATTAAAGCTACATCATGCTCTTTTCTTAACAAGTCACCAAAATCCTGCATATGGCGCCGAATTGCTTCTCTAGTATTCTGTAAGAAATAGCACAAATGAATAAAATAATACAACATGACAATGCATTTATTATAATAAATATGCAACAATAATACTATTTTTGATGCATATTTGTGATTTGGCATTTAAAGCATATAAATTTTAAATAATAATTTAATTTGAAAAGAGGCTATTCATTTTCTCCATGCAGAAAGACATAAAATTTACAGAAATTCATGTCAATGTGTCATTTATGGGCCTGTAATAATTAGAGAATAAAAAGCAATGATACATTTGCTTATGCACTCAAAAATTTCAAAATTAGAGAACTATTTGATCATCGAACCAAAATTTTTTTGTTCACTTGAAGATCTGATTTGCTAACATTTTGACATCAATTAAATCTTAAAACAACTATCATTAAACTTTCTGAACGTCAAGAGACAAATTTCCAGATATAAGATCTAAGAAAGTAATATCAAAAGTGTTCAGACTATAGAAAAATGTACATACAAGGAACGATCTATGAAAATTTATTCCTGTTCTGTTATTGTCATAACTATCTAACCTTTTTCAAACACACCTCATAATGTGTTTAGAGTGAATGTATAAAGAATATTAATTTTTAAAAAGAGGAAAAATATAAAATAAAAATGTTAATTAAAAACAAAATAAATAAAAAATACACTACTCACATCTAAGCTATTTTCGTTAATCACCATCAGTGCCATGGATGGACTTAATAATTTGCAAGAATAACCTGAAATGAAAGGAATTCGCAATTTGTCATTTGATAAACAAAACTTAGCTATTTAACAAAACCGATAAGGTTTTAATTGCTTCGATAAATAAATAGTAAAATAATGTAACACTTTGGGTCTGATTTCTCAACTTTAAATAATTTTTTTTTGTTCACTTAGTTTCTTTCTAGATAACACGTTGCAAAATAGTCCTTTAAATTGTAAACTAACTAAAATTATGAAGTAAAGTGCTTCATACAATAAAAATTTATCGAACATTTTTAAATGCAAAAAAAAAAAATAAATAATTCAAAAATATAAATTTAAGCATTTCAGAAATTTCTGCACCTTTTAAATTCATATATGAAAATTTCTAATTTTTTTCTATCTATAATATCACATTTAATTTTCACTTAAAATGAAATAACTTTCCAATTATAAAATTTCTATTAATATAAAAAAAGAAAAACATTAATGTAAGTCAACTTTTTCTATTTAATTTTAATTTTTAATGCAAAACTATTTAAATCATAAATAATTTCATTTCCAATTAATCTTAAATTAAACACATCTGTTTGTTTTGTAAATTGTGCTTGAATAAAGATTAAGCTCAAAGGATAAAACTAATGTTATAAACAGAATTTTTATATTCTGTACAATTACACTTATATTTCTTGTACAGGGTTAATAGCATTTACAAAAATGCCTGAATATAGAGATTATAATCTTACTAAACTGGCCAATCAACTAACAAGATATTACTATTTTAATATAAAAATATTATAAAACAAAGCAATGCTATAAAGTACCTTAAAATAGAAATATCAAATATTTATGCAATTAAACTCAAAAATTCCATTAAAAATAATAATTATTAGATCATCTTAATAATTAATATAGCAATCAGAATAATTTAATTATTCAAATAATCATTGATACTTTTAAAGTAAAGTAATTCATCCCTCAATTAAAAATAAGAGGAAAAATAATAAGCAATTAAAGTACAGAATACTGAGTAATTTAGACAGCATTGATTAATTACCTAAGCATGTGTATCAAGTTTTTATATAGAATAAATATAAAAAAAATCTTAAATAAACAAAATTTTTTTTTTTTAATCTATGGGACAAGATTAGTTCAAACATGTAAGAAACAATTTCTTTACTACATTTAATGTAGTAAGATGTAAGCTAATACAGCAATAAAATACAAAAAAAATAAATAAAAATTTACCAATATTAATAGCAGTTTCTTGCTTGTCGCCAGTTAAAATCCAGAACTTGATATCAGCCTTCAATAAATCAGAGATTGCTTCAGGCACACCCTTTGTGAAATAAATAATTTTAAATAAAATCAAGTGTAACTAGAAAACTGATTAACATAAGCAAAGAAATGCAGTAACTACCTAATGTAAAACAGTTTCTATAAACAATGAAATAATTGCATTATGTTAAATTTTTTTTTCTTATAAATTTAAATATGAAATTTAGGTTAGTTGAAATTTTATAAAATAAAAACTTATTGATTAAAATTTTTGCAAAATAATAAAATCACAAATAATTGTCATTTACATTAACTGATTTCAGATAAATAAATGGACTAACATTTAAAAATCTTGCATGTTACATAAAATGAAAATATATTATAAGTTACAAATTTTTTGAAAAGAGAATTAAATAATAAATAAATAACAATTAGATTAAATAAATAATTACAATTAAAAATATACCTTGTGATATAATTTCTAAAAGTATTATTATATATAATAATAATATAATTAATTATTATTATAATAATACCAAGGTAATTAAAATGTTTAAATTAATTTAACAAAGTAATAGGCTTACTTCTTGTAACTTGTCTTCAATAGCAGTGGCACCCAGTAAAATAAGATTCTAAAAATAATAAATTTCAAATAATAAAATAAATAAAAATGATTTTTTAACAAAATATTTTATTGAGTCAAAATTACTTTTATATGACTTACCGCTTCAATAAGTTGAGCAGCCTCTTGCATTTTTCTTTCTCTATACTGAATGGCTGTACTTGCCTTATGAAAAGTTTCACACCATTGCTAAGAATATAATAATAATGTCAATGAAAAAGGATAGATCTTGAATGCTAAAAATTTTTTTGAAGCAATAAATAAATATTATCTTTAATAATGAATAACTTACTTCATAAAAATCTTGTGGAATTTCAGCAACTGCCAGACACAGAGTTCTCAAACCTGAAATACAAAAATATTAATATACTCTTAACAAATACAAAAATTGCATATTTTAATTGAAATCAAGAGAACATAATTAAAGAAAATACTGTGAAAAATACAATTTATTTAAAATTATACATAAAATTAAACAAATTTATTCATTGAGATTCCAATTTAAAAAAAAAAAAACCAGATTTGTTATCATGTTTCTAAAGCTAAATTTGACATATTATCTATATGTTTATAATGCTTTGATATCTTGAGTTTTTAGAATAAATTATTTTAATTTTGTAACTATATTTAAATATGGTATTGCAGCATTAAATTCAGAAATTAAACTCATATATATCTTTTAATTTTGAAATTCTAATAATACTATACAGCAGTTCTAATTTTAAAAATTTTGCTTAATAATATATATTACTTTAAATATAAAAATACACAATGTTACAAATTAAACTATTTCATATAAAAAAGCAAAAATTTAATAAAACAAACCATTGCTTGCAAATTCTTTTAAATGTTCCAGAGTGATATCTTTGTGCTGTTGACGATCACTCAGTCTTTCATAAATTACAGTATCCTGTGCGAAAAGGAAGGGAAGGGGGGAAGAAAAAAAAAAAGGAAAAATACATTATCAAAAATATTTATATATAAAGTCAACGAATTTGCTTTAAATTATTATCAAATATTGTAATGTAAATTAAGATTCACATAATTTTTAGAATACCGATAAAATATTTTTACAGACAAATTTCATGATTTATAGTAAATAATAATTACTCTAGTTTCTACAAAATTTGAAGTTTGGAAAAACTCAAAATTATTAATCAAGGAAATTTAGAAAGTTGTACCTTAATTTTAACAAAATTTTTGTTTACTGATGAATTTGATTTGGAAATGTTAAAATTTTTAATATATATAATTATTTCAAAGAATTTTTGAAAATTTTAAGATAGAAGTACTTTAAATCTTAAAATTAATAAAAGTGAAAGAAATCAATATTATTCATTACCGATTATCAAAAGCTTTTTGATAAATTCAAAAAAAAAATTAAAACAGAGATCTTTTAATTGTTGATCCACCTTTAAAGAAATGAATATATAACGAAGTAAAACTTCTTAATGAGAACGTTATTTTAATAATACTGGAGTACTGAACATAATTTGTTAGGTTTTAAGCCAAGATGAAGGGGAGGGGGAATTATGATATTTGTGACACAATTATTCCAATTCAAAGGTATTTAAAAAAAAAAAAAAAAAAAAAAAAAAAAAATCATCATGATATATATATATTTCATGATGCTCTTGATTTTTTTCCTTCCTTGGGTAGTTGGGTAATTTTAAATACCCTTGAATTGAATAATATATATATATATATATATATACACACACACAAACACCAAAAAGATGAGGCACATTTGTAATTACAAAGCATGATGCTAAATTATTTAAAATATTTATATAATTCCATATTTTAAATTTAAAAATGCAATACATATAGATTTCCTTATATTGAAAAACTACAAACTTAAAATATACTTACAGCTCCTTTGCAATAAAGTTTTATCTTTCCATCAGGACATCTAACAATAACAGACATTCGTTTGCGATCACTAAAAAGAATTAAGTAATTTCCTTAAAAGTATCAACACTAAAAATATAATAAGTTCTGAAATTAATATATTTAATTAAAAAGTTACTTCCCATCTCAACTTACCTAGTGAATTCTAAAACATTTAGAACAGCATATGTTTCTTCTCGATCAAACTAGGAAAAATAATTAATTTATTTAAACATTTACATATATTACATGTATATCAAAACTGTACATGCATTTTAATGATTCAAAGAACAGTATTTAGATTATCATTATTATCTATTATTTCAAAAGTATACATAAGCTATCTTTCAAGTACAATACAAACTTAAATGCAAAATATAAAGAAGTTATTTGTGTTTAGAAAATAAAAATTGTTAGATATATCACACACGCAAAATTAATAAATCCTTTATACTCCATGTATTTACTGTGAGATCTACACTAGAATTTTTAGTTGCTTATTAAAAAATAAAGAGCACGCACGAACGAAATCACGATCACAACACACACACACACACACACACACACACACACACACACACACACACACACACACACACACAAAAAAAAAAACATTATCATTCCAAACAGGGCATTTTTTGTCAGATTGTAGCATTATATAAAGTCAGGAGTTTTGCCATGGAATATTACTCATCATGCTTTAGCGATAAGTTACTGTGTGGTGGGAATGTAAAAGTTTGAAGCGATTGGCCATATATATATAATGGTAAGACAGAATGATACTGCAGAACTCTGCAGATAATGCCTAACTGAAACTGACTTGCAATTTTAATTAGGTGTAACTAGTTACATTGCTGGGATTTTAATGGAGATGATAAAAGGAAATGAAAATGAAGCATTTAATTTTCTTATGATTACAGACACATCCTGTAATCATCTTAGACACCTGATTTCCCTCATGAAATTATTTGAAACAGAAAGAGTGCAATGTCAAATCACAGGAAAAGCCATCATTCAAAATGGTAAACATATACTGAGATAAATGCTGCAAAACATTAGTTGCAGACAGTTTTGGTAATCAACTCACACAGAGTATTACTGAAGAGGATGACAGTTGAAAAATAACATTTTCAGAATTAATATTGGTGCCATTTATATTTCCATATATACTTTTTCAATAATGGGATGCATTAAACTGTAAAGTTAACACATGGATAAGAATTAGTTCTTTACATTTACTGTATTATTGCCTTTCAAAACAATTAGATTTTCTGATTCATTTTTTACATTATAAAATGCAATATTTAATTAAAATGAACAAAATTAAACAATTAAGTTAGCCTTTTGTTATAAATTAATAGCTAATACACACATTATTAACATAGATATTCTCAAAATAAACAAAGAACCTTACAGCTTTTACAATAACAGAATGAGGAGTTCTTGTGGTGAAAACAAAGCCAAGTTGTTTAGCTCCTTTTACTAATGCTCCTTCATCTATAAGAAAATTCAACCAAATATGTATTGAAAAGCTAATAATTACTTCATTCATTGTTACTAAAAATTGACATTTCAAAACAAATAAAATTGACAACAGAACCTCAATACAGATATTATTTCTAAAGCATTATTATTCTTGTGCTATAAGTATTTCTACAATATTTATTATACTTGAGCGATAATTTACCAATTCATTTAAAACAAACCAGTAATAAAAATTAAATCCATACTATAAAAAATTAACTTAATAAAAGATTGAAATTTTCAGAATAAAAGATATGCTATAATAGATAGATACTGAAAATAAAGATAGATGATATAATTTGCCATATCAAATTAAACGCATTTAAAATAAATACCTTACAAAAAAAAAGGCATTATTTATTACAAAAATGTAATACATAAATAATTAATACGCTTTCAAATAAATTACAAGCGATTTTCTAAATAGGATAACTCTGCTACAATAAAAATTTAATCTGAGTTAAAAGAACTAAAATTTGTTTTTTATAAAGTTGAATGTTGCTAATTTAAAAATTAAAAAATTTTTTTTTTTTTTTTTTTTATTTAATAACTAATATTGAGAAAAGAAAAAGTTTTTTTTAATTAAAATTATTTATTCCTCACCTAGCAAAAATATTCAGCAAATAATTTCACACAATGAGAATACATTGATTTAATTGAAATTGGATTTGAATTGTTGTGTTATTAATATAGATTTTATTTTGAATAATATAAATAGAATTAAAACTACAACAATTTGTCATCATATTTTTGTATCAAATTGGACACATAAAAATAAGATTTGGTCAAAAACGTTTTTTTTTTTTTTTTTTTTTTTTAAATCAACTTAATTTTTTTAAATTAAAAATTTTATCGGGAAAATGAATTTCAGCCAAATATTAAATAATGTTTCACATAATAAAATTTAAATTTAATTAAAATTTTCATAGAAGGAAAGAAAGATTTACCTGGAGAAGCAGCTTGGTAATTAAGATCTCCAGAATCCTGTTCTTTTTCTGGAACTACCGTATGGCAAACTGCCATCAGAGTCAAAAACTCTTTAATATAGACAGCAGTATTCTAAAAAAAATTAAAGTTATATTAGTTGAAATTTGTTAGTATAAGTTGAAAATCGATAAAATGAATTTTTATGACTCTGAATTAATTAAAACTTAAAACATTATCTTAATGCAAAAATAACTTACATGGTTATTTAGATAATTGCTAAGTAGATTACTTCCATCAAAATCTATATCAGGTGATCTAAAGAATGACAAGGAATAGATAAAAAAAAAAAAAAATATTGCAATTACTACAAAAATTTACATATATTATTTATAAAATAAGTTACCTTATGAAATACAACTTTTATTACAGCCTTATTAAAAATTCACATAATATTTATACAATATAACTATTTTGTGTGATTTTTAAACATTTAAAATTGAATAGAAAGTAATTTTTATTCAAATAATTTTTATATTACCATAGTCTTCTAAAAATACCATTGTATTTATATAAAAATTGATAAACTATACAAAATAGTGATATGTATTATAATAAGAGAAATACATTTATTACTCATTTTCAGGTTTGAAGTGCCTAACATTAACACTTTTTAGTTATTTTGAAAATTGCAAATACTACTAATATAAATAAATGAAAACAAAATATTTACACTTTTATACTACAACAGTGAACAATATTTTAACTGAAATTCTTTCATGTTGCTAAATAAATATAACTTTTTAATAATAAATTTTTAAGAACACAACTGCATTTTAAAATCTTACCCATATTTTATGCCAGCAATTGAGCATTGTTTGAACACCATAATATTTTCTGTCAATGTGCCTGTCTTGTCAGAGAATATATATTTCACTTGACCTAGTTCTTCATTTAGATTAGAAGTGCGAGCCATTGCAGGGGTGTCAGTATTCTTATCATACATATTGATATCCTGTTCAAAGAAGTGAAATAATTTTTTAACATTTATAACATGGATAAATAATTACTGATTAAATGTGAGGAAAACAATTCAATTAGAAAATAAATTAAAATGTTTTACAAAGAAAAATAATGCATAATCTCAAAGCTACAAGTCAAGTCAAATGTATAAAATTATTTAAACAGAATAATTTTGAAAATTTTTTTGTAAAACACCTTAAAAATACATTTTTATTTCTTCTACTTATTTTTATAACTTGTACATACACATTCATCTAATATGAAAAAATTGAAATGAAAATTAAAAATTGAATCCACCATTCACTGTTTTCCTTAGCTGTTTCCAAACAATTAAAATTCCTTTCTATCTTCCAATTATAAAGCTATGTTTCTAATATATTTTATGCATACATTATTGTAAGTGAAAAAAATATAAATTACCATGTTTATGAATATAGCTTGAACATATCGTACTAACTCCAAGGTCACTTGAAGACTAATAGGTATTAAGTTGTTGTAGAGGATAATAAATGTGAGAAATGTGTATCCAAAATTGGAGCTAGAAAGATCTGCAAAACAAAAAGTTAGCTAATTGAAGTAGAGTTTGTTTTTGCCATCTTAAATAAAATCCTTAATCATTGCTTTATATATATTTTTGCAATTAAATTTTCTTTAGAAATCTATAATTTAGTACAACAAATAAATTTTTAACATACCATCAATGCCAAGATACCAATCATTTGTGGAATGATTCTTCATCCATAATTCACTAGCTATTGCACTTATAAGGCACAGAATGATGAGAAGTAGAAATAACATCAAAATCTAGAAAATCGTCAATAAAGAAATTAATAATTAAATCACACAATAGGCCAACAGTCATGCTATTGTAACAGTTTGAACTTTAGTTTATGTAAAAAAATAAGATTAAAAATTTTTTAAAACACATGAAACATTATTAAAAAACTTTAAAATAAATATTTATTTCCTTTATATTTTTAAAAATCATTTGATTTTTCGTAAATAGCATATAAATATTAAAACTTTTAATTGCATGTTATCAGTTACTTGAAGGTCATATTTTAATTTTCTTCAAATTTGGTTAATAAGAAAACCAAGCATATTTAAAAGTTTTTGAAAAAAAGTGTCTTCTTAAATAATCAAAGACTAAATTTCCTTTTCTGTTTGTCAAAATTGATCAAAATTATAACTGATTTTTATGACATAATAAAAATTCTAAAATAAAAAAAAGAAAAATGTTTGAAATAGAATGCATAATGATATGCAAATAAAATATAATTATGCCATGATTCCCAAAAGCAAAATACCTGGTTATTAGTTATTCGATCTACAGTAGATCGCTTCAAAGGAGCAGTTGTAGAATTCTAAAATAAAATATAAAATCATTATTTTTTAATAATGTAATTTTCACTTTAATTAAGAAATATTACATAATGTATATTGCATACCATCATAAGTTTTGTTTCATGTCCTGTATAAACCACAATACCTATAAAGGACAAACATGCACACTATAGTGATATTTAAATATTTTTGAAGATAATCGAACCAAGAACAGATTTAAAAATTAAATTACAATGGCAAATAAAGTTTTTAATATTTTGCCAGGGTTATTTCAAAAATTACTCATTTACTGAAAAACAATAGAAAACAAATATTAAGTTCTCACCAAACACCCAATTTGTGTTTCGCAATTTGGCTCCTCGTAGAAGCAGTTGATCAGCTCCCAGTGGTAAAGTCCTATACAAAAATTAATCAATTTAAATGTTAAATAAAAAAACCTTATTGGTATAATGATGGTAAAAATCTGGTGTACTTACTGTTTGCCAGCTATTCTCAGATTTCCTGTAAATTCATATAAATGCCTATTAGGAGCTTCACATTCTAAGGTTCCTCTTAGGCGTCCCAAATCTTTAGGTGTTAACCAATTCGAGGTTTGAGGAAGACCCTACATAAAAGCATAAACATTTAACAATGAATTAAATTAATGGTGAGCATATTATAACATATGTTAATATTCAAGAGAAAAAATAAAATATTTTTATAACAATTATTGTTTATTTCTATACCAACAAAGACAAAATCAACAAATAATTGCAAAAATGATTTTTGATAGGTTGCAGCTATAGTATAAACCAGCAGATTAATGAACTATTTCCCACTACATACTTTATTTCTTAAATTCATTGAGTTGAATTTAATTAGTATATGATTATTTTAATTTGAATACTTGTTAAAAAATATGGAAATATAATTTTTTTCTTTAATAAACATTTTGTTTATAAATTACTTCTAATAAATATTACAGCAATTCTGTGCTATACTTAAAGATAATGATATTGAGTATATTTCTTCTTTACCCTCAATATTGTGTGAATGTGTACAATAACATAAAATTTAATTAGTAGTTTACAACCAATTTTTTATTTAGAAAGTTGATCTGAAATGCAAACAGAATCACTCATTTTGTTTTATACATGAAAATGATTATGATGTAAACAACTTTATTTCTGCCATTTTAACATATATATATTGAATATAATTTATATTATGACTTCTAAAATGATTATGAATTAATAAAATGAGCTTGTTATTTAACCATATAATGATGCAATAAGAAAAAAATATTACCAGTTTTAAGGATATAATGTACTTAGTTTATGTAGCATTAAATTGCAATTCAGAAGTGATTCCTTTGAATTTAATAGAGTGAAATTTCTAAAAGAACTATTTTGTTCTAATTAAAAAGAAATAAAACTAAATAAAAATGAATTTATATGTATTTAAAAGTAATTATGTTTAGTAAAAAGTAAGGCTATTTTGCTGGCATTAAAAAAAAAAAAAAATTAGTTTACTTTAACTTCAATTTGATTCAAACATTTTAGAATTTTTCCCCCATTTCTACAAAAAATTATTATTTGGTCATTATGCATATATAAAAATAAATAAAACATTCATGTTTCTTATAAAAAAAATTGAAATAATAACAAAACCCTCTTCTGTGCAATACAAATCCAAAAGCCATAATGTGTCTGTTAGTCAGTATAAAAATATTTTCCTATACCATGATTAAAAAACAGTCAGAGTCTACACACAATCTTTCTTTAACTCTAAAATATTCAAAATAACTTTGCAAAATGTTAAGAATATTACGAACTTTATTTGTGCCTAATTAATCATTCACAAAATTTGGGACTGGTAAATATTAGATGTTTATTTTTTATTTTCAAAGTTAACTCTTTAAGATGAAAATTAATAAAATGGTAGCTAGGAGATATAGAGTTAGAAGTTTCACTGAACTGTCAGAATATATAAAGAGTTTACAATTCCTATGAATTCCTTTTCCCACATAAAAATGAATAACACAATATAATTTTTTAAAATTGAAAATAATATATATATATCATATATTAGAATCTATTCATCTATGTATAGATCCATAAATACTTATAAAACATATAATTTTTCTTACTTGTCTAATTTTTAAATTAGTCTCACCATCTAAATTTGCAGTTTCAATGTAACACATAGCATGAGGTTCACTTAAAAAAAAAAATTACATATATTAGTGTTTTTTATTTCAAAACACAAAGGGAAATTTTATCTAAATAAGTAAATATTTATACATCTAAATGTATTTTTTTTTTTAATTTAGGCAGTACACAGAAATTGTATATGTGATAAAAAATTTCAAATTTAAGTTAAATTCAGCTTTTTTAAAATTTCCCTTTCAATAAACATATAAAAGTTCAAAAATTTGAAATTTTGTTTTCTTTGTTTAAGACACTGTCACATTCCTTCATTTAATTTATAATAATAATACGCCTTTTGATATTTATTACTATTTGATTGAAATAAGTGAAATTATGTTGAATATAATTAAATAGGAATTAGGGAATTTTAATGTACATGTTCCTTTTTTACTTTTTAATGTTGTTAAGAAGTCATTCATGTAAAAATATTAATAAAATACTTAGTGACTACAATATCAATTTATATACATTTACCTCGATGATAATAGCACAAGATCTGCAGGAAAGAAATGCCCACTGGTGATTTTTAAGATGTCACCAACAACCACATCAGTCCACCTAATTTGTGTCCAAAGACCATTTCTCAATCCTGAAAGATTAAAATTATTCTTCTGAATTCTACCAGCTATGATTTTTTTTTATGAAACATTCATAACTAAAAAAAAAAAAATAATAATAAATTTTACCTAATACTTCAGCTTTATTTACTGAATCATCTGCAAGATGCCTTTTCTGTACAAAAATAATAACAACAATTAGATTTACACTAAATGAAAAAAATTACAAAAAGAAACAGACTTATTAACACTTTACTTAATTCATATGTATTTTCAGTATATCAAATAGCAAATTAGTTCATATAAAATGCAGAAATAGCAAAAATATTAAAATTTCATAAAGTAATAATATTGATGCAAATATACTTATTATAATAGCTGCGATGCATACCAGTTCAGCAAATTGACAACATTAGAATATTTTAAAATTTGCCTTTCACAAAGACAGGTCAATAAATATTTACAAAAGAACAGAAAAACACATTTTTTTTTTTTAGGTGATCCATTTTTATTTTTAAAATAGCCCCTTTTCAGTTTGATATACTGTCACTTCTCCAACTTTTTCAAACCATCCAAAAAATAAAAGTTTGGAAGGTCCTCAAAATAAGCATTGATTTCTCTTCAATTAATTTCTAAATACATGCCTCTTTATTACAACCAAAATACTATTGTCCTTTTTTAAATTAATTGTAAGCAAAACAATAACAACAACAAGATTTTGAACATAATTTTTCTCTGTAAAAGATAAATACTTGATATTTGTTATGTGCAATGCTTAGCCAATATAAATGCCCAATATTTATACAATTTTCATGGGGAAAACATCACTTATTAGAATATGAAAAGTTTATATTCTATATCAAAAGACAATATAATTCATGGCAAATATAATTTCTTTATTTTGTTATTGAAAATGAGCATAATAAATTAAATGAACCAAGATAGAATAAAAAAATTTACATTTTGAGGTTCAAATGTTAAAGAATAAGTAATAAAGGAGAAAATGAATCTGTTAGATATATTCAATACAAAGGCATAGAATTAACCAGAATGATGTCAAATGGAATTGATACATAAAGTAATGAAGTTATAAGTTTTAATATATATGTAGGTGATCTTCTCTATTTTGTTTACATTATTTGTATTTTAATCTTCAATAAAAGCAATAATACAAATTAAATTCTTTAGTAAAAAAAAAATTGTAAATTAATTTTGGTTGTCTGGTATATTTGTCTTACTAATCACATTTTAAATATTTTAACTTATTTTTCCTTTAAAAACAATATATACTTACAATATCTTCTGCAATTTCTTTAATAGCTGATATACTTAATATAAAAATCAAAGGAACAGCAGTGGTATAACGCCCAGTAGGTGAAACATTTGGGATTTGCTACAATAAGAAAATAATGTAATGAAAACACAAAAGTTTGAAAACAGTTACTATATTAAGAATAATTAAAAATACAAATTGATAATTCAATTAAATCATACTTGTAAAAGTGCAATAAACAAGAAAAAGATGTTGGAGTAACGCCTGAATTGTTCAAACAGAAATTTTGGCAGAAATGAGAATAAGTTGTATTTGGCAGTGCTGAAAAAACATTTTTTAATAAAATTTAATATTAAAAACACAAAGATATTTTAAACAGAATGATTTTATATGATATCAAACTTTAAAATAAATTTTTCTATTTATAAATAATATAAAATAACAGTAACATAAATTTATTATTTTACATTATAAGTAATAAATAATAAATTTATGTTGCCGTTATTTTACATTATAAGTTTCAAGCTACATGTACCCCCTGGGTAGTGCTAAATGAGTAGCAGTGATGCAGCCCTTGCTTATGGCATAAAGATTAACTGTCTCTGTATTGCCATCTGCATTAGAACAACATAAGTAGCCTTAGTAAAGTACAGAATTTTTTTCTTTTGCTTGCAGCTTTGGGGAGATTTGTTGAAATGCAGATTACCAATAAAACGAAAATTGGTGATTAAAGCTTAGATAAATTGAGATTAGCAAAATCTCAAATGAATCAATAAACTTTTAATTTCTATAATTGATTTCAGTTAAACATTATCAGCTGAATTCCAGCTATATTAATTAAATTTTTATAAATATAAAAAATTCTTTTTAACATGTAATTAAATAAACCATTATTATCTATGCATTTATGATTTTTAAAAATAATTTCCAGAAGTAGAATCCCTTAAATATATATGCTCTCTATTTATGGCCCAGTGGGAACATTAGCAATTAATATGCAGGAGGGCAGGGGTTCGAATCAACTGGCAGTATTGTTGTAGTCATTGCTTTCAGAAATGAGAAGGCTAGGCGGCGATTATGACAACATCTGTAAAAGCATCTTATATTGATAGTCAGGCTCCCTGGTTGGAGTTTTCTCCCATACAACATGCCAACACAGAACAGTTATCCCTAAAAGTCCAACCCCATTCATCCGTTGGAAGGTTATTCGTGAGATACATAAGTAATACATGAGATGTTGAGGGAAAAAAAAAAAAAACAATTATTAGCAAATTAATATCAGTAGGAAAACCCAAATTATGTTACCTTATTCTGTTAATGCAAAACTTTTGCTTCTGAAGGGCATTTAAGTGAATTACTCTATGTTCAATAATGTCAGGAATTTCTGTAATTCCTGAGGTTTGGTCATCATCGTCATCTGAAATTAAAATTTTTTAAATACTTGCATCATGTTAATTTTGAACACAAGCATCAAAAAAGATATTCTACAATAAAAATCATCTGTGTAAGCATCAATCCTGAATAATAACATAATGCACCTAGTTCCGTATAACATCAACACAGTGTTAATCAACACAAAGCACTTTTATTTCCTAGAAATTTCTCAAATATAAAATAAAAAATATTTCAAATGCATTAAAACATTTACATTATTAATAAAATGACTTTTAATTATTTGATCTGAGAGTATACAAAGGATGTTCCAACAAGATGTTTCCTTTTTATTTTATAAAAAAAAAAGTTTTCTGGAAAACACAATATTTTTATTTCAATCCAAATACAAACTATGCAATTAATAATAGAATACAATAACTGCGAAATGGCTATCTAGGCTTTTCTTACAGGTAGTTAATTTCTTGACAAAATTTTCCATTACAGTTTCTCACAATTGAGGCTCTACTTTGGTCATTTCTGTTCTATTGTCTTTCTGTGCTTCAACTATTGCTGAAATAGATTTTAATTATCTTTAAATCAGCTGCAAAGGAAAAAGTCTAACAGTGTCAAAATACATATAAACCAATGAATGTGCAGTATTATGCATGGTCTGCCGGCTGCAATTATTGTGTCAGAGTGTCAGGTGGATTTTGTAAGCATTTAAAACAAGCTCTTTTGCAAAGGGTGCAAGCTGACTATAAATATGCCCAATGGTTGAGAACATCTTCAAATCGACAAACAAGGATCTTCTGCAAAAGCACAAACTTTGTGAATTATTTCAGCAAAACTTTAACCGTTTTTGTAGCAAACTTTTCAATCCATTGTGCTAATGCAGGGCCGGCTAACTCAAATGGCCTTGAAGGCCACTTTTGGAAATGCCTCCTAACTCCGCAGGCCACATATAAAAATTATATATCCCCATATTAGATTTAGATCCACTATAAACATTTTTTTGAGGTGAAAAATTGAAACATAATGAGTTATCATTTTTTGTTTATTATTATTCTTACATGTAAACATAGATAATGTAATAATAATGACACTAAACGCATATTGTAAAGAAATATATAACACTAAAAATGAAATATAAAAGAAATAAAACAAAATTAAAGCATTAAAAAATATTTATTTTACTAGAGCAATATTTGTTTTTTCACTCATTCACTTAGCTTTTGTAAATAGATCTCAATTTTGGACATTGTAATGGATGTTACAGGTTAACGTCTGTTATGTTTGAGATTGTTTTGTTTGGTTAATTTCATTTTAGAAAAATGATTTGCATGTGTAAGTTGAATTAAAAGCACTAACAACTTGAACTAAGAGTCTGGCTTGCTCTGTTATCAATTGTGCATATCTAGATGGTCACTGAGGTCACATAAGTAAAACATAGAACCTGTTATATTAGATGTTCCAAGATGCATGGGCATCATGAGTTCGTAGAATATAATTTAATTATTCTGCTTACTCATAACTGTAAACTCCTAAATAAAACAGGCAATACCTGTCATATATTTGCAAGAATATTATTTTAAAATATTAGGTTAATTTTTTTCATAATTTTCGACAGTTAATTTTTGAATATATGAATGCATACATAATGTATTTTTTTAGCACATTGGTTTTTCACTACTTTGGAAATTATAAAATAAATATATATTTTGTAATAGTGAGATAAATATCACGGGCCATAAAAATATTCAAGGCGGCTGTGTGCAGCCCGCAAGTTGGCCACCTCTGTGCTAGTGCCTATCTTTTCATAAAGCATTTAATTTTTACTACTCAAATGTTATAGAATGACAGCTGCAAATCTGACTGCACTTTAACATGAAACCTTTTGTTGAAACACCCTTTAGTTATCAAAATGAGCAATAAAGCATTTAAATGCATTACTTTGGATAATTTCTAATTATAATGAGTGTCCCCCCATTTAATTTTCTGTTTTGAAAAAGTAATAAAATTTTAATTTTCCTGTTTTATTATTTTATCAATAATAATTTTATTTTCATCAAAAACAATCAAAAATGTTTTAAATTAACAAAAACATTTATAAATAATTAAATGGATAATACAAAATGTAGATTTTTTTTTATTTACTTTTGGCTATCATAACATTGGCAAATTTAATATGTAAAGAATCTTCATGTTTTGACAACGAAATTAGATCTCAGAGATTTACAAATGCTAATTTTACATTTTTAGTTAACATGCTTTCACATAATTCAATCAACACTGAAATACTTTTAACTTTTATTATAAGATACATTATTATTTGAAAAAAATAAGATAATCGAAAAATTGCCATCAAGCTCTTTTAGAAGTGATTACTGATCTTGCTTTAAATAATAATTAAAAAAAAATAAAATAAATAGAGGAATTACAAGCTTCTACAACATGACTGATTAAGAAAACCTTATGAATTATTAATTTATTAAACAAAGACTGCCCTTCAATTCATATTTTGACTACATATGGGACAAGATACTTTAAATACCATGATAATAAAAGAGACAAAAATGTGCTGATCACTTTATTAATTTATTACTAAAAATGTTTTTAAATCACACCATAATATAATATATACATATTTAGCCTGTTGCAAAGGACCCTATGACATGAAAATGCCAAATTTAAATAAATAAATGCCTACTAAAATTAAATGTTTATTTCAATGTAAAATATATCTAAATATTATTTAATATAAATACAAATATGTTATTTTTAAATACAGATGTGGAATTGCCCCTATTTAGAGTACTTCCTATTTCCTTTTTTAAAAGAATTATACTCAAAAATCTTTATTTTAAAAATTAATTGTTTGAATCAGACTATTCCTTTTTTTTCCTTCACCTCATCCAGCTCATTTGCCCGTAATTCTTTATCAATTCGGAAATAGAGAATTAATTATAATTTTTGGTCATTTTAAGTTCATAGTTATATAGTTATGAGATATATATACAGTAATTCTTTTTTTTTTTTTAAGTATATACATATATCAATATTTCCATCAATATAAACATAACATTTTTATTTCATAGACATATGTTTTTGGCAATAAAATTAATATACTAGTATATTATATATTATTCTGAACAGAATAACAGTGGCTCAATATTTTTTAAAAACTTTTAAAGAGTAATGGCCTTTAATTACATACAAAAATATATGCAATCCTGAACATAGATATATCAGTCCTGGTCAAATGATCAATTTTTGAATGAATTATTTCTAGGTATTACAATAGATTAAAAAAAAAAAAAAAAAAAAAAAAATAATTTTTTTAAGACTATTCAAGCTAGTTTTATTTAAGTAAGATTATTGCAATTGATTACTTCCCATTTACATAAAAAAATTTAATAACATATTAAAGGAAGATTGTTATTAATGCAAAAATTAAGAAATAAAAAATTATCTATACATAGCAATAAGTAAATAAATTACGTTTTTACAGATAATCTCACATTAAATTATTTCAAAAACATTACAGGTTTTTTAATTTAAATCAAAATAAATGTTTTCACAATATTGCAAATTAATAAATTACACGCACACACACACACACAGAGAGAGAGAGAGAGATTTAAAAGTAAAAGTACTTTAAAGGTGGAATAATAATTTAAATGAAACACTAATATTATATGAATGGAAATTGAAAAAGAACTGGAAATAACTTATCAAAGAATATAATATTTAATAAGCTATACATTTATTTTCTATTTGAATTACAATGAAAATTGGCTAGAAATGTGGATTATAAAAATACTTTTTTATATCCAAAGAATTTTTATTAAATGTAATTGTGAATTAATATTCAATGGATTTCTTTAATAGCATTTTAAATTAAAAAAGGCAAATTTTTGAACTTAATTAAGAAAAAATTTTAATAATTAAAAGTATTTCTTCAAATTTTTATTGTTTCATGTATAAAGTGAACATAAAAACTATATGTAATTAATAATAGGTGGACCATATTTTGATTTGTAACTTGCAAAATAATAAACAAACTTAATAAAAAATTACTGCAATCATACTGCAGTGGATAATACATGTTATATTGCAAAGTGGGTAAATATTAAAAATGTAAACAAAGTAGGGGAGTAGTGTTATGGTTGGCTTCACTGCACGTCATCCGGTTATGCGACGATCCTTTTATATATATATAAAACCAATGTTATGTAATTATATTGCATTTTTGAATTCTTTCTTTGCCATGCTTAAGGGCGATGATTAATACTATATATAGTACCTCCAAGTTCTCCTAAATCTCCATAAATTCCAGGTTTCATGTTTGCATTTCCTAATCAAGTGTCTGCGAAACTGAAAAACTTTACAATCCCTACTTCATAACCGAAAATTTACGAAATATTGTTGCCAAACAGAGCAAGACAAATAATATAAAGCCGTTGTTAAAAGGCATCTGGCAATGGCTATTACGCCAGGTACATAGGACTAATGAGATAAGAAGGATGCGAAAAGGAGGATCAGCTTTACAACTTGGCGCTTTCTCTTTCATATTTGTTATTTTTTATTTCATTTTCTTTTTTAAAAAATATTGGCGAAGTCGACACAATGACGTTTGATGGCATGATTTAGAAAGAGTTAAGCAAGAACTCCAAAATGTCAACGTACATTTTTACAGTAAATGACGGATTCTCAGAGAAGGAAAGTTCTGCAATATTTTTCGCGTTTATTTATTGAGAACAAAAATAAAGATTATTAAACTGGAGGGAAAAAAATCTGATATCCAAATACATATTATTTCCCCAAATTTTTAATTATTCATGAAAGTGAAAGCTCCTTTAAAATACTTTTATGATATTAAAAATTTTAGTATTTTTTAAAAATGTGTGTAATACTTATACTTATATTATGTAGATTGACCATATATATATATATATATATATATATATATATATTTTTTTTTTTTATCGAAAAGAGATAATGAAAGGTAGCAACATAGGTAATAATCATTGCACTTGAATTTTTAAAAATGCCTATTTTTAATATTAGCTTTATTTTTTTGTTTAATTACTTCTAAGAATAATTTATATCAGAACAATTTATAAATTAAAAACATTCTTTGTTGTGTCTATCTATTTAATTTAAATCTTTTGTGGTGTTAAGTAATTTTATTTATTCTTATCTAACTCAATTATCAATTATGATTAATATACTTTTAGATTATTGATAATAACACCTCGTTAATGACTTTCTTTTAATTTATTCAAATTGAAAGGAACAAAATTGATATTTTTAGTGAATAGTTAAAAATGAGAGGAAAAAATCAATATTGTCACAATTAAAGTGAAAAATAAGTTATTACGAGCATTAGTACTGAAATTTAAAATTTACTTTACTTTATTTTTTAATTTTAACTTAAATTAAAAATTTAACTACTATTTCAATTTTAATTAATTAATTTATTAATTTAAATTAAATTTTATATTTATTTAATAAGAAAATTTTTTTTTTTCTAATTAAATATTTGATTATTTAATTTTTTTCTGATTAATATTTAATTTATTTTAATTATTTTTTAACCGGAATTTTAATTAGGAAAAATAATCTTATGTTGTTTTAAAAATATCATATTAAAATGCTACTTACTTATTTGTAATGTAGACATATCTCCAAATTTCTTAAGAAACAGGTTAAACTTTTATTGATGGAAATCTATGATGTTTTGTCGTAGAATACTTGGATAGTATAGTTACTACTGTAAGATATTTAGCTTCCAAGTAATATCTGATATCCAGGCATCATTAATTTCAAAGCTGAAAAACAAAATAAAACAGTTGCTTCAATAAAATCTTAGTAATTTTGAAATATTTTTCCTTTTAGTTTTAATACAAAAATGTTACTTCTTATTTGATTAATCTATTACTAAATAAATATCACTTTTTGTTTTCACTTTTCTATTTATTTATTTATTATAGCCTATTATAAATACTAAAATTTTATAAAAATGCACCTTTTACAGCAATTAAAAATTTGTTTTATTAATAAATATTGTTTTTTCAAAAAATACACAAATATACTTCTATTATAATTTTATATTCATGAAATAAATATTTATTTTTATTTACTTTTTTTTTTAAAAATTTTGTAATGATAATTAGCACAAAAAAATGAAGAAAAATCCTTTTTATACATTTTTAAAAAGATCATTTGCATCAGATAAAAAATTTATCAGACAGGTTTAGTTCATATATTCAGATGAAACAACAGATTATATTACCAGTAATAGCAATAAATTAAAATTTGACAGAAGATGAAAAATATGTAGCCAACATTATTTTCCTGTATCTATTTTTTTTCTTCATATTTATAAAAACAATAAAAAATAAGCATAAAAAATATCTTAATCATATTTTATTTCATCAGATAAGCTTTTAGGAATAAAATGAAGTAGTGAAAGTATTTTCGGTTAAAGCTGTAAATTATATTAGAAATTTTGTTTTTAAAAATCGATCGTTGTATCAAAAATACAGGTTTTTAGAGAATCTGTATCTTTTATATTATAAATTCATCATAAATTGAACTAAATAAATAACAAATCAAATTTATTTTCATTGCAGGGATGCAACTTGCATCTAATACACTCCGCAACTCAATCAAACAAAGATTCATAAATATTATTGTTGAATGCTTTGCTCTTTGATCTACAAAAACAAATATGTAACAGATTCAGTGTTACCCATAGAAAAACAAATATGTAATAAATTCAGTGTTACACATAGAAAAACAAATATGTAATAGATTCAATGTTACCCATAGAAAAACAGATATGTAACAGATTCAGTGTTACATATAGAATGTGCCAATACATTTTGCAATGAATACTTCTTCGGATGCAAATGTGGGTTTATATCTTATTTACCTCTTCTTCGAACCTGAAGGCTTTATGAAGACTCAAACCTGAAGATGTATACATATATATATTGAAGCAAATTACAAGAAGTGTAATAACAAGAGAAATAAAGAACAAGGAACTTGTAAGAAACTGAATAAGTTTGTTTACAAAGCCATAAATTAGCTTTCGCTATATATATTTTCGTGTGACTATGAGTGAGTTTTCTACAATAAATAAATAAAAAAATTATTTGAAATTTCGAAGTGAGCATCAGCTACAAACAGCGAAGCTGACAATCATGAAAAGTATACATACATCAAAAAATAAATGGCAAACGCTGCAGGAGCAAATAAAAAGAAAATTTACAAAGATATAAATACAGGAAGAAAAGCAAGGCATCAGGAAATAAAGAAAAAGGTTTTTGATATCCTGAAGAAAACATTTCCAAGGAATACGTACCCTCATCACATTACAAATCATGCTATTTATGCTTGTTTGATAACTGGGTTAAAGTCGAAACAAATCCAGCGACGTATTCCAATAACATGGAGAAATCCAAATTCAATGCACATATAAACGATAAAGGAATAAAATCGATATATGACCATTTATACTGTTTGGTGATGATTCATTGGAGCATGCTTACGATGTGGAGGTTCATATCTACAGTGATAAGAAACATGCTTCACTAGAAAAATATTGGTTATGGCTGTGGAATTTAAGAAAAAAGTGGATGAAAATATAAGAAAACAAAAGGAAGGGAAATAGGGAGAAATTTTAGAATTAAGAATTTTAAGAAGTCGTTTTCGATTAGTATTTGAAAATAAACCATGCATTCGGCAGTATGGCAGCTGATTTTATACAAAAATTCGTATCACGTGACACATGATCATGTAACCATTGATATACAGAAGGCATCCAATAGAAGGAAAAATATGGTAGGTTTATACCTAATACTAAGTAAGGTTAATAAGTACATATACTACTGTACCTAAAAAAGTAAGACGAATTTTTTTTTTTCAAAAATTCTTTTTTTATTCTTCCAAAATTTTTTTTTCGTCTCCTTTAAAGTAATCCCCTCCGATACAATGCACTTATGCCAACTTTTTTTCCAATCCTCAATGAATGCTAAAAAGTCATCGGCAGGGATGGCCTTCAAAGCGCGCGGCGATTCACGTTGAGTCTCTTCAATCGACTCAAAACGGTGTCCCCGGAGTGGTGTTTTAAATTTAGGAAAAGCCAAAAGTCGCATGGTGAATACGGTGGTTGTGAAACGATATGGGTTTCCACGACTACCGTAATGCATCAATGCAAGTTCTTTGCTCAATTAATTCGGACATTTCAAAAATCACCGGAATCAGTTTTAGCGTCTCCCAAAGCCAAGCGTAACTCAAACACTAATGAATATTTTGACGTCAAATTTCCCACAGATGTCAAGGACAGTACCAGCAATCTAAAAAAGAAAAAAAAAAATTGAAATTCCATAAGCCCAGGGAATTTTAAATTGAAAATTGGTTAAAAACAAAGTTAAAAATAAGTATCAGCTATTTAGTTTTATAAATGATGTGCATAAATCTCAAGATAATGAACTGAAATTACCATATATATATATTAAATATGTTCAATTATAAACTGAAATCGCCACTTTTTTTTGAATGCTCCTGAAAAAAGTTTCCATTTGGAAAAAATATTTAAATTATTTTATTTAATCATAATACTATTTTGATCTTCCTAACATATGATATTAAGCCTATACAAAAATAAACAAATTAAATGAAAACACTTTTTTTTTAAATTTTGTTTCGTACAGATTTAATTTTATTTTATTAAAAGTTTTTTTTTTTTTTTTAATTTTCAAACAGTAACATGGTTCTTAATTTTAACAATGATTGTAACAAAAAACGTAATAGAGAAATAATGTAAAAATTTCATCTTACATTAAAAAGCCTATAATTTTATAATTAGAATCGAGGAATTCTAAAACATCTAAACCTTATATTTCAGATATTTCAATAACAATTTTGTTTAATAGACAAATATATATATGAAGTTAGAATAAATAATAACTTACGCTAAAAGTGCTACGAAGGTTTAGGAAATGTTATTGTTTAAAACTTACTTGTTTTGATGCAACAAACGCATAGCATGTCTATTCTAAACATAAATGGAGCGCTGAAAGATAATTCAAAAATAACTTCAGCTGCATTTGAAGGATATGCTATTGATAAACTTCTCTGTTGCAAGCTTTCCATAAAAGCTTTGTCCTGTAACACCTACCCACGTTATTGAGTTGAACGATATTCAGCTGTTCTTTTTTTGGATTCATCAAAAGATTTTTTTTTTTGTTTTGTTTTGTCTGCCCTTCATAACATATGCATTTTACAAAAAAATTAGAATAATTTTTTTTTTCAAATCTAGCATTTATTTCTAAAATCAAAAAGAATTATGCTATTTAAGTATTAATTTTTTAAAGTAAATCTTTTATATATTTTAATAAAAGATTTACATTAAATTTCATTATTTCAATTTTGTATTTTAAAATAAATAATCTTTTATTTATTTTAAAACACAAAATATTTAGATTAGTTTTATTATTATGAATTATATCCTATTATGTCCTTTATTTGTTTAACGTTCAAAATTGTTTCGATTAATATTGTTTCTACTAAATTTTTTTCAGAATTATTTACTTACGTACATTTTATGAAAAAAAAATCGATAATTTATTTTAAATAGTTAATTAAAATCAATTATCAATTTCTAATCAAATGAATTCAATCAATTAATTAATCATTTTCAATCAATTAATTTATTCAAAACCAATTTTAAATCATTAATTAAAATGATAAATCATTAATTTATTTTAAAACACAAAATATTTTTGGATTAGTTTTATTGTTGTCAATTATATCCTATTACGTCCATATTTGTCAAACATTAAAAAATGTTTCGATTAATATTTTTTGAACCAATTTTTTTTCAGAATTATTTACTTACATGCATTTTATGAAAAACAAATGTGATTCAAAAATTCTTTTTAAATCTATCTATTTCTAAATTCACAATAATTCGCTATTTTTTTTTGTTATTTGTTGATTTAAATAATTAACAAATAATAAATAAATAACGATAATAATATTTCTAAATTCACAATAAGCCGTTATTTATTTGTTATTTGTTGGTTTAAATAATTAACTAATAATAAATAAATAACAATAATAATATTTCTAAATTCACAATAAGTCGCTTTTTATTTGTTATTGATTTAAATAATTAACATAATAAATAAATAACAATAATAATATTTCTAAATTCAAATCGCTTTTAAATTTAAATAATTAACAAATAATAAATAAATAGCGATAACAATATTTCTAAATTAACAATAATTCGCTATTTATTTATTATTTGTAAATTATTAAAATCTGCTTATCTATTTTTAAATTCACAATAAATCGTCATTTATTTATTTGTTAATTATTTAAATCGGCTATTTATTCTAAATTCACAATAAGTCGTTATTATTTATTATTTGTTTAATTATTTAGATCTACTATTTATTTAAATTCACAATAAATCGCTAATTATTTATTATTTGTTTATTATTTAAATCTACTATTTATTTCTAAATACACAATAATCCGCTATTTATTTATTATTTGTTAACTACTTAAATCTACTTATTTCTAAATTCACAATAAGTCGTTATATTATTTATTATTTGTTTGTTATTTAAATGGGGCCTGATGGCCGAGTGGCTAGAGCTCTGGCACTCGGTACCATAGGTATCGAGTTCGAATCCCGGCGGTGCCATGGGTGTTTGTAGTGGTTCGGAATCCACTTTAAACCGTAGGTCCCGGTCCTAATAGGATCGTAGAGCGTTGCGGGGGCATTGTTACTCCGCGTCCATGGCTTACCATCAAGTTACACGCGCCCCCTGGGTAATGCAAAAGTGAGTAACATCGGTGCAGCCCTTATAGGCATCCAAAGACGTCCATGTCTGTTTGCCAGCTGCATTGGGGAAAAAAAAAAGTTTATTATTTAAATCTGCTATTTCTTTCTTAAATTCACAATAAGTCGCTATTTATTTACTATTTATTGAAATCTGCTATCTATTTCTAAATTCATAATAATTATTGAAATTCGCTAGTTATTTGTTATTTGTTAATTATTTAAATCTGATATTTATTACTAAATTCACAATAAGTCGGTATTTATTATTTTTTAGAGATTTAAATCTGCTATTTATTTGTAAAAGGGCCTGAATGGCCGAGTGACTGTCACTCTGGCGCTCGGTACAACAGGTTTCGGGTTCTAGTCCCGGCAGGGCCATGGATGTTTTTAGTGGTTCAGAATCCACTTTAAACTGTAGGTCCCTGTCTGATATAACTGTAGAGCGTAGGGCTGATAACCTTACCCAGTAGAAAAGAAAACAGCTCTCGTCTCGAAATCCTCCAGTAGGCAGACTGCCGGGGCTTTTGCTCCAATAATGATGATTTATTTGTAAAAACACAAAATATCTAAATTAATCTTATAACATAATTGTGCTTTTAGATTATTAATATTGCACTAAAAATATTTCGCTTAGCATGGTTCAAAAGCATTTTTTTTTTTTTTTTTTTTTTTTTTTTTTTTAGCAATGCATAAAAATGTTTCACTTGTTTATAACAAGTTAAGAAAATTTATTATAGATTTATCTTCTTGATGATAAAAGAAAATAATTTCCGACGGTTACGTAATCGAAGTGAGTCATTTATTTGCCATTGAAATTTCTTCTAGTCAAAACCCATTATTCAATTGTCGCTATCATTTCGGGTTCTTTTAACTATTATCGCTTCTCTTTTAAACGTTATCTTTACTATTATAGTATTGAATCACCAAACGAAATCAAAATAAAGGTTTGCACATGTATTTTGCTTGTTGGCGATTAACTAAAAGATAGCTTGGCTAATAGCTCAAATTGTCAATTTGTTAATGCTTTCGGTTTTATCTGATAGTATTTTTTCTGTTTTTTAGATTTAGTCTTCATCTTATATAAGTGATCTATGTATTTTTTCTTTCACTTTCGATTTTAATTATAATTTTTTAACTTTCGATTTTGACTGTAACTAACTTTAACTCTAGTTCAGGGATGGTCCAACCAAATGATCTTTTTGAAATGCATTATAACTTCGCGAGCCGCATTTATAACTATATATCTCCATATTAGATTTAGATCCATTATAGACATTTTTTGGAGCGAAAAATTGAAACATGAGGAATTATTATTTTTGTGTTTACTATTTTTCTTACATGTAAACATAGATAATCTAATAATAATGATACTAAACGCACATTGTAAAGAAATAGATAACGCTAAAAATGAAATATAAAAACATATAAATATAAACGAAATAAAAAATGACATTAAAAATATTCATTTTACTAGTGCGATATTTGTTTCTCCACTCTTTCACTTGGCTTTTGCAAATCGATCTCGATTTGGTTATTTGCCCATTATAATGGGTGTTGCGTCCGTTATATTTGAGCGTGTTTTGTGTTTGGTCAATTTCATTTTCGAAAAAAAAAAAAAAAAAAAAACGATTCGCAAGTGTAAGTTGATCTAAAAGCGCTAACAACTTCAACTAAGAGTCTGGTTTGCTCTGCAATCAACAATCAACTGTGCATATCTAGGGGTGGTCACTCCGTCACGGTTCGAGTTCTTCTAACTATTATCGTTCTTCTTTTAAATGTTATCTCTGCTTTAGAAATGAATCACTAAGCAAAATTAAAATAAAGTTGCACATGTATTTGCTTATTGGCGGCTTGTTAGAAGATAACTTGGCTATTATCTCAATTTGCTCATTCGATAGTGCTTTCGGTTTTTTCTGGTAGTATCTTTTTTTTTGTTTCGACATTCTTTTAGATTTAGTCTTCATCTTTAGATTAGTCTATATCTTTCTTTTTTTCTATCTATATCTTTCTTTTTTTTTTTGTTTCGACATTCTTTTTAGATTTAGTCTTCATCTTTAGATTAGTCTATATCTTTTTTTTTTCTATCTATATCTTTCTTTTTTTTTTTTTGTTTCGACATTCTTTTTAGATTTAGTCTTCATCTTTAGATTAGTCTATATCTTTTTTTTTCTATCTATATCTTTCTTTTTTTTTTTTTTTTTGTTTCGACTTTCTTTTTTAGATTTAGTCTATATCTTTTTCTTTCACTTTCGATTTTAACTCTAACTTTTGATTTTAAATGTAACTAATTTTAACTCTAACTAGTTGTTAAATTTTGCTTGGTGTTCAGTGTAAACCGGAAGGTCCTACATTTTGAGTGAATGAGTATTTGGCATTTAATAGGATGGATATCCTGTTTCAAACTCCAATTTACTAGAATTCAGACCTGACGAAGATCTTCATTTCAAAGTTAGCCATGATATTCTAATAAATCTACAGAGCATTCCAACATGACAATCGATCCTTCACTGTAGTTCTTAAGGTTTCTAATGGAATGATTCCCAAATCACATGCTAAAGTGTTAAAGGACTTCATCCTAAGTAACTGCTTTAAACTAAATTTATTATATGTGTATCATCTGACAAAGAAAAAATCAATCAAATCCACAGATTATTTTGATGTTGCCAGAGAAATGACAAATATGAAGGCTTTTGAAATGTCTCGGTCTATACTAGACCTAAACGGTTTCAAGAAGAGAGTCACTTTCAGGTTCATGGGAACACTTTATTTTTTATTTACAAACACTGTATAACAGGTGGGCTGAAAGGTTCATAGGCGGACACATAGATGGCGCTACTAGCATTAAATACATATGATTTTTAGTCAGCCCTAACCTTCAAAAGACACGTGTATAAATTTGACAGCTGTTGCACTATTAGTATGTGAGTTATGGCATTTTTAGGAAGCAACTTTTGTTAGTTTGAAAAAATGGATAAAAAGGAATCTCGTGTGTTAAATAAAGCATTGCTTTTTGGCGAAAAAAAATACTATTGAAGCCAAGGCTTGGCTTGATAAACATTATTCGGAATTTGCACCAGGAAAATCAACCGTAGAGAAGGGGTTTGCTAAATTTAAACGAGGCGAAATGAGCACCGAGGACGATGCACGCGGTGGGACGCTCTAAAGAGGCTGTTACCGACGAAAACATCAAAAAAAGTCCACAAAATAATTTCTGATAACCGTAGAGTGAAGTTGATTGAGATAGCTGAGAGCCTAAAGATATCAAAGGAACGTGTTGGACATATCGTGAATGAACATTTGGATATGCGAAAGCTCTGTTCAAAGTGGTGCTGCGCAGAGCTCCCAATCGACCCAAAAAAAACAACGAATGGAGGATTCTAAGCAGTGTTTGGAGCTGTTCAATCGTAATAAACCCGAATTTTTGCGTCGATATGTGACAATGCATGAAACATGGCCCCATCATTTCACACCGGAGTCCAATCGACAGTCAGCCGAGTGGACTGCACGTGATGAACACTAAAAATGCTATAACTTCACATACTAATAGTGCAACAGCTGTCAAATTTATACATGCGTCTTTTGAAGGTTAGCTAACTAAAAATCATATGGATTTAATACTAGTAACGCCATCTATGTGTCAGCCTACGAACATTTCAGCCCCCTTGTTAACTCCATATTCCATTTGTAATTGTTTCGACCTATGAAGGTCGCACATACAATCGCTAATTTCATGAGAGATCTCATTATACATGACACTGAATATCTGTTTTCAAATTTGAGTGACAGGCTGTTTTTATTAGTAACAAGACACTAATGGCATGTAATATAACTACCCACAACACTGCTTATCTGCTGTCAAATTTGAGTGATAGCTTGTTATTATGTGCATGTCAAAGAATATACATTCCTCTAAATCTCAATTACCACGTTTAGTAAAATGCGGTAATCGCAGTAAGGCGACATGAACAACAACTATGCTAAACGCAAAGCTGAACTTTTTGTTTAATTCAAAACACTCAACCATTTTTATTTATAGAAACCCGGAGACTTTACCGCATTCCATAGACGGACTCATTTTATCTAAAATAAAAGCTGGTACTACTTTATCTACTAATTATATTACACTCACAACGAAATCACTCAATTATTTAAACAGCAAGCCATGGAAATCCAACACATTTTCAGCGGAATATCTGTTGCTTATAAGTCTCAACCTTTCAAGATTTAACAAGGCTTTCCCAGAAAATATAAACGTATCTCTTTATCTCTCTCAATCAAGCCATAAAAGAAGCTCTTTCTCCCATTAGTACAACTCCAATATTTCCATTTAAAGATATAAAAATTATTAAAGAAAAGCTTTAATAAAAAAAATATTATAAAGCCGTAATGAAAATTATTAAGGCTTGAAGATATTACATAACATCGACAACATAGTGAGAAGCCTAGCGGAACATGACATTCTGATCACAGATCTCATCACTTATTATGTGGCATTACAATCAGTCTAGGGCAGTGGTCTCCAAACTTCGGCCCGCGGGCAAATCCGGCCCGCCAGTGTCATCAATCTGGCCCGCGACAGCGAATAGCTTATTGTTGCTGTAATAAGTTGGATAACAAAACACAGAATGATAATAACTCAGTTTTATTGACTTGCTAGATAAAGCTTGATGACAAACATAATACGCAGAAAATCTAACTTAAGCATAACAACTAACAAATAATTTAAAGGAATCCCACTAACATTAGAAACTGGTGAACATCCCGCGGTAGTTATGTTGGGGTACGGAGTATCGCATATGTATGTATATCGATGTTGGAATGTATATATCCTGAATCGAACATATGATTTTCCTCCTGAAAATCCCTCAGGAACGGAAAAGCTAAATTAAAACGAATGAAACCGCGGGTATCCGCTTGCAAAAAAAAAAATGCTAATGAGATTTATGTAATTGTGATTTTTCACTGACAATAGCAAGCGTATGCTCGCTCAGAGCGCGCACTCGGCGACTGGTCTAGAAATTATAGATAATGGCAGAAAAATTAAAAATGGTTTTGGCCCTTGGTACTTACTGGAGTAAACAGTATGCCCTAAGGCTGGAAAGTTTGGAGACCCCTGGTCTAGGGCACTAAAAAGTGAATTAAGTTGTTTTTTCATCTATTAAATTTTTCTCTGATTTTTTTTTTTTTTTTTTTAACTTTCGTTTTCATATTCTTCTTCCTCAGCGAGCGACCTAATAGCCAAATGGCTAGCGCTCTGGCTTTTTGGTACCACAGGCTTTAGGTTCAGATCCTGGCGGTGGCCTGGATGTTTGTTAGATTAGTCTACGTTAAACTGTAGGTTCCAATCAAGTAGTTAACCTAAAGTGTGCACAAAATGATCGTAAAGCGACAAACCAAAACGTAATCGCAACCTGGAGCTACACCCCAAAGGCCGTCTGCCTACTGGTAGATTTTGAGACAGGAGACGCTGTTTTCATTTTACGGGTTAGGACTGTCACTTTTATGAACAATTCTCTACAGTTACCTGGATCTAAGGTTTTAAGTGGATTCCGAATCACTATAAACGTCCATGGCCTCCAACCCAAAACCTGGGACACCAAGCACCAGAGAGCTAGGTTTTCATATTCTATCCCACATTTAATACTTTACAATGGAATACTCGCAGTATCCTAACCAAAAGGCATTTTTAACTACGATTTTATTCTTCAGTTCAAGTTTTTTTTGTAAAAAAAAAAAAAAAATTCTTAATTTAAGACTAATTCCACTTCCCTGACAAACTAATTTATACAGCAGATCAGCCTGACAAAAAATGAGAGGAAGGTTTTTAATAATTGTTGATGCTACTATTCATTGTATTTATTATCATCAATGGCGCAACAGCCCCATGGTGGCCAAAGCCAACTGCCTATTGGCAGATTTAGAACAGATGATTTCTTTTTTTACAGGGTAGGGTTGTCAGTTCTACGCCCAACGCTCTATAGATTAGGGGGCGTGATGGCCGAGTGGCTGACGCTCGGTACCACAGGTTTCGGGTTCGAGTTCCGGCGGTGCTATAGATGTTGTTGGAATTTTTTATGTTTAGTTCGAGCCAAGCAGCGTCACGTGGTAGTTTTATAGCCGCCGTGTTTTATCTGTTGCCGTGGAGATGGGCTCTTGGTTGCTGTGAAACGGGCTGTTGCCGTGGAGACCAGCTGTTGCTCTGGAAACGAGTTGTTTTATTCTAAAAGAACATTTTTCTTCCAGTTTAGCTTTTTCCTTCGAATTGTTACCATCAACCCAGTATATCTTTGTAAATATTGCTTGTAAATAAATGAAGATTCCATAAATGTTTGAATGGATTGATCAATACTTCTCGAACCATCAGAAAGCTGCGGCTAACCAGAAAAATTGATCCACCGAAAGAAAGAAATACGATAATCGCAGTGACAGATGTTTGTAATGGTTCGGAATCCACTTTAAGCCGTAGGTACCGGTCTCATATGACCGTAGAGCGTCACAGAGCCCGATCAAAAACTTCTCACCCACATCATTCCTAAACTGTAAAGGGACAGCTCAGTTCTAGGCACAGTGATGTGGTGTGGTGTAGTTGTAGTAGTAGTAGTAGTCCTATTATATTGATATCTACGGTTTAAAAGAGGATTCCGAACCACTAAAATATCCATTGCACAACCGGGATTCGAATCCGAAACCTGTAGCGCCGAGCACCAGAGCGCTAGCCACTAAGCAATAGGGCCACATTTTTGTAGAATTTACTCTAAATCTTTTTTTAACTTCCCACATTCAGAAAAGATATTACAGGCAATCACAATTCATTTTCAGCATAAAACTTCTAATATAGTTAATATTTATTCATCCAAAGTGCAATTCACCGTATACCAATATACCATATACCACTTACAATTCACCGTTTAATAGTGTACCATAAAATTCCTTACATTTGCATTATTCTTAGTGATTTTCAATTTTCATTTTTCTATTCTCTGTCCATCCTATTCAAATGACAGTTCTGACATATCGATCCATTTGATTCTTATTAATAATTTAAATATTCCAAACACCAGTTCACCAATTTATATTACTTCATCTTAATCTGTTTTCAGTCTTTCTTTGTTCAATCAGACAATTTTCATTTGCAGATCCAATTTTCCATACAACTCAATAGCAATAAAAAAAAAGTTGTAAACAGACCATTATGTGGCCTAAAGGTTTCATTTTTATTCAAGAGTACATCAATCATCATCATTTAAGTTCACGGAGTGCCTTGGTCATTTTTCGACCTTTACTCCAGAGTGGCACACAGTAAAGTCCATTGGAGAGAGAAACACATTAATAATATAGAGAATAAAAGGAATAAGTGATAATGGTCTGCCCAGATTACATAAAAATTTACAAGTGCAAAGTTAAAGAGAAAATAAGAAATGCAAAATTAAAAATTAAGACGAAAAAGAGATTGAAAAAAAAAAATACTACGAAAACTACTTAGTATAATATATACAAACAACAATTAATACTACGAAAACTACTAAGTATAATATATACAAACAATTAATATACAATGCATGACACAAAAATATACAAAAAGAATAGAACAGATGAAAACTACTACAAAGTAGAGTAATTGCTGCTAGAAATGATGACAAGGATCTAGGTCTGGTGCAAATTATGCAGAGACGCCCGTGGGCGCTTAGCGTTTTCCGGTAATGTGAAATCGTATCTTGGAAGATTACGAATTTCATCATTCGGAATAGAGTTTAGATTTGCGTAAAAATGAGTCGCGAGCTTCAGCATAAATTTTGAATAGTAGGGAGGGCTAAACAACGACGGATGTCATCATTTCTAAAGTACCATGGAGAACTAGTGATCATTCTAAGGATCTTATTTTCAAAACGTTTAATGAAATTAATCTGGTACCTTGCAGCAGTACCCCAAACCGGGCAAGCATAAGTTATTACGGGCCGCAAATAGTACATATAAATAATTAGTTTATTTTCTAAGGAAAGAGGTGAGTTTTTATTAATATATGGATACAGCATGCGGATGCAGTTGTTAGCTTTTCTTTTAATGTTACTAAAATGAGTATTATAGGTTAGTTTATTATCAAGATAAACTCCCAGATATTTAGCATTAGTAGACCAGTTGATTAATTGGTTAAAAGATAAATGTTAGGAGGCGCAAGTCTTCTCCTCGTGAAGAGCACAGCTTCTGTTTTATCTACGTTGATTTTTATTCGCCGTCTAGTAAGCCAAGCTTCAAGATGAGTGAAGTAGGTCATGAAATATAGTTGAATGTCTGTAAGTGTTTTACCAGAGGTGATGACTGCTGTATCATCAGCGTAGATTCCAAGCGAAATACTATGTGTCTGTGGAATGTCATTTATGTACAAATTGAAAAGAGTTGGACCAATTAATGATCCTTGTGGAACTCCGCTCCAATTTTCTTGTCAGCAGAGAGAGCGTTGTTAACTTTAACAGTGAAAGTTCTGTCGCATAGGTAAGACTTGATGAGCAGTGTTAAGTATACCGGAAACTTGTAGGCAATGAGTTTGAGTACATCAAACACATACATTTGGGTCATATTTACAGTCTTTCCTGGAAATTTTGGGTGGTTTAAACAAAATACTATGGCTGCGGAGCAGCCACACACTATCTTAATGTTAGAAAACCATCATTCAAGCTATTGTTAAGAAATAAGGTTGAGTACAAACGTTTAGTTTATTTTTCTAACCAACACTATTATATTCTAAAAATAAGAACTAACATATTAAATATAAAAACTCCTCAAATATTGGGAATTCTTGGATAAGAATGATAGCTCTATTTAGTCGATTTATGTTATTTTAGGCGAGTTATTTAAAATTTCAAGTTTTGAATATAAAATTTTCTCTTAATGAAATTTATCAAAAAATGTAACCGTAAAATTTTCTGTAACCGAGATATGCAGATTTTTCAGCAGTTCATATTTGCTAATATATTAAACCTGATAAAAAGTGGATAAATTGCGCTTTATGATTTTTTTTTTTTTTTGCATAGCATATGTACCTAAAACAAATATGGAGAAAATTCATATTAAGTGTGTGATAACAAAAATAATAAGCTAATCGATAAACAAAAATATTGACTAAATATGCGTGGCTTTATATGGATTGGTAATAAAAAAATTCGAATATAAATTCGAATAATTTCCTGGTGCAAGCCTATACCAGGTCCAACAGACCCCGTCACCAGGCTACTGGTCCGTGGCTAGGGGTAATATGCAGCTTCACTTTAACGAGGGACCACGAGGGCTGAAGACTGACTAAACGTCAAGACAACGCTCTACGAACACATTAAACCGGGACCTACGATTTAAAGTGGATTCCGCACCACTACAAACATCATGGCATCGCTGGGATTCGAACCCAAACCTGTGACACCGAGAGCTAGAGCGTTAGACACTACGCCATCAGGTCCAGAATTTTATTATTCTCTTGTTGTTGTTCTAATGCATCTAGCAATAGAGATACAGTTAATATTTATGCCTTGAAGATATGCTACGGACGCGAGTAACACTATCCTCACAATTATCTACGGTCCTATTAGACCGGTACCTACGATTTAAAGTGGATTCCGAACCACTACAAACACCATGGCATCGCTGGGGTTCGAACCCAAACCTGTGACACCGAGAGCTAGAGCGTTAGATACTACGCCATCAGGTCCAGAATTTTATTATTCTCTTGTTGTTGTTCTAATGCATCTAGCAATAGAGATACAGTTAATATTTATGCCTTGAAGATATGCTACGGACGCGAGTAACACTATCCTCACAATTATCTACGGTCCTATTAGACCGGTACCTACGATTTAAAGTGGATTCCGAACCACTACAAACACCATGGCATCGCTGGGGTTCGAACCCAAACCTGTGACACCGAGAGCTAGAGCGTTTAGATACTACGCCATCAGGTCCAGAATTTTATTATTCTCTTGTTGTTGTTCTAATGCATCTAGCAATAGAGATACAGTTAATATTTATGCCTTGAAGATATGCTACGGACGCGAGTAACACTATCCTCACAATTATCTACGGTCCTATTAGACCGGTGTACGATTTAAAGTGGATTCCGAACCACTACAAACACCATGGCATCGCTGGGATTCGAACCCAAACCTGTGACACCGAGAGCTAGAGCGTTAGATACTACGCCATCAGGTCCAGAATTTTATTATTCTCTTGTTGTTGTTCTAATGCATCTAGCAATAGAGATACAGTTAATATTTATGCCTTGAAGATATGCTACGGACGCGAGTAACACTATCCTCACAATTATCTACGGTCCTATTAGACCGGTACCTACGATTTAAAGTGGATTCCGAACCACTACAAACACCATGGCATCGCTGGGGTTCGAACCCAAACCTGTGACACCGAGAGCTAGAGCGTTAGATACTACGCCATCAGGTCCAGAATTTTATTATTCTCTTGTTGTTGTTCTAATGCATCTAGCAATAGAGATACAGTTAATATTTATGCCTTGAAGATATGCTACGGACGCGAGTAACACTATCCTCACAATTATCTACGGTCCTATTAGACCGGTACCTACGATTTAAAGTGGATTCCGAACCACTACAAACACCATGGCATCGCTGGGGTTCACAACCTAAACCTGTGACACCGAGAGCTAGAGCGTTTAGATACTACGCCATCAGGTCCAGAATTTTATTATTCTCTTGTTGTTGTTCTAATGCATCTAGCAATAGAGATACAGTTAATATTTATGCCTTGAAGATATGCTACGGACGCACCAACACTTCCTACTCATTTTACGGTCTATTAGACCGGTACCTACGATTTAAAGTGGATTCGAACCACTAACAAACACCATGGCATCGGTTTCGAACCCAAACCTGTGACACCGAGAGCTTTAGATACTACGCCATCAGGTCCAGAATTTTATTATTCTCTTGTTGTTGTTCTAATGCATCTAGCAATAGAGATACAGTTAATATTTATGCCTTGAAGATATGCTACGGACGCACCATTCACAATTACTACGGTCCTATTTAGACCACTACAAACACCATGGTACCTAGGTTGTTGTTCGCATCTAGCAATATTTGAAGATATGCTGGATAACTATCCTCACAATTATCTACGAACCACTACAAAAGTGGATTCAACCACGGCATCGCTGGGGTTCGAACCCAAACCTGTGACACCGAGAGCTATTAGATACTACGCCATCAGGTCCAGAATTTTATTATTCTCTTGTTGTTGTTCTAATGCATCTAGCAATAGAGATTAATATTTATGCCTTAAGATATATTTATGCCGTACGGTCCTATTAGACCGGTACCTACGATTTAAAAAGGACCACTACAAACACCATTGGGATTAACCAAACCTTAGCACTACTACGCCATCAGGTCGGGAGGCGCGTGTTAATATTTATGCCTTGAAGAATGCTACGACGCGAGTAACACTATCCTCACAATTATATTAGACCGGTACCTAACCACTACAAACACCATGGCATCGCGAGTAACACCAAACCTGTGACACCCCTAGAGCGTTAATTCTCTACGGTCCAGAATTTTACGGTTTTGTTCTAATATAATAGAATCAGGTCCAGAATTTTATTATTCTCTTGTTGTTGTTCTAATGCATCTAGCAATAGAGATACAGTTAATATTTATGCCATAAAACAAAGACTGCACCAAACCTTGTTACTTATTTAGCACTACCCGGGAGGAGTTGTGTTCTAATGCATCTGAAGATACAGCTAATATTTATGCGGACGCGAGTAACACTACCCTCACAATTCTCTACGGTCCTATTAGACCGGTACCTACGGTTTAAAGTGGATTCCCAACCACTACAAACATCCATGGCACCGAAATCTGTGGCACCGAGAGCCAGGAGCTAGCCACTCGGCCATCAGGCTCCCGTTTAATTATTCTACTCAGTATTAAAACACAATTTTATTCTATAATTATGATAAGAATGCTATTGATTTCTATTTACATTATTACAATATTAGATTATATACAATACTGCATTATTACAATATTACATTATACAATATTACAATATTACATTATTAGAATATTACATTATTACAATATTACATTATTAGAATATTACATTATTACATTATTTCTATTTACAAAATAAATGAGAAATATATCTTAATATCTCTAAATATTGAATCTTATTCTTTCAACAATTGTTTAATTAATGATGCAGTCGGTTTTTAAGGCTGGCACCATCTGCTGGTATTACAATAAAATTTTTAAAGTATTTTCAATTTTTAAAGTGTAAACGTTAATAAAATTCTTGGAAATAATTTGCATAAAATGAACGTTACGTTACATACCTAAAACAACTGCAGAGCTAATTGCATCACCCGATATGTTGAAATAAAATGTGTTACTTTTTCCTGGACGTGTTTTCCCTCTCTAATAAATAAAAATAATAAATAAACATTATTATCCAACAACATTAATATTTTGAATGTTTTTCTCATTAGTGAAAGTGAATATTTAATGCATGTCATTAATTATATAGCAACAATTAAACTATATTTCATTCTTAAAAACAGTACCTTTGCAGATGATGGCAATTACCTTTTAAAACAATAATTTTAAAACTGATTTTTTTTTTTTGCAAGAATTTTGATACTGACATTTAAAAGAAACGTAAAATTTCTATCTTCATATTTTTTATTAGATATAAATTGATATGTGAACTTTAAAACGAGCGATAAAAATTAACGAGAAAATTTCGAATATTTTCAGTAGCAACACTATTGAAACTTATAAATAGCATTAAAAATGTTGTTTAAACTGAAAAGAAAAAAATTCCCTAATTTTTAAATTAAAAAAAAATTTCTCTTCATTGCAATATTATTGTTTAAATTTTTATAAAAGTAGATTAGACCTTATTGTAATCTTCATATTAATTTATCTAAGTTGTATAGATTTGTTACGTTATTATTAATTAATTAAGTCTTATATATTCTTTTAAAGTGTACAATATATTTTGGGGACCAAATGGCCGAGTGGCAAGATTTCACAATTTTCGGGTTCGAGTCTGGTGGTACCATGGATGTTTGCAGTGGTTCGAATCCTCTTTAAACCGTAGGTCCCGGTCTCATAGGATCGTAGAGCGTCGTGGAAGTAGTGTTACTCACATCCATAGCATATCTTCAAGCTACACGTGCCCCCTATGGGTAGTGCTAAATGAGTAATAGAGGTGCAACCCTCGCTTATGGCACAAATATTAACTGTTCTATGTTACCAGCTGCATTAGAACAACAATATATTTTGGAAAATACTAACTCTATAAAATCTATTATGGTGTCTGATGGCCGGGTCAGTAAAGCCTCTGGTCGAGTCCCATGGATGTTTGTAGTGGTTCGGAATCCACTTTAAATCATAGATACCGGTCTACTATGTTTGTAGTGCATAGAGCTGCCAACCTTACCCTGTAAAAAGTAAACGTCTCGGAATATGCCAGCAGGCAGACTGCCTTCGGCCCCCTTTGTAGTTCCGGAGAGTTAGTAAGTTATGTAATCTGTTGCATGGTCACGTACGTGACAAACACAATTGATGACCTCAACAAAAATTGCAATATCTAGATCAAAGGTGCGTAACCTTTCGAAGACATCGAGCCAGACATCGGCACGAAAAAAAAATAATAAAAAAAAAAAAAACTTGAAAATTATCTAACGTATCTTTTATTTTATTACTTTATATATAATAAAAATAAAAAAATTCAATTCAATTCAATCAAGAATTTCATGCCTGATATTACAATAATTTAATTTTGTAAGTGTTTTTGTGTTTGCCAGGAATTTTGGAGTAACCAAGAACAAGAATTATTAACATCGTCCCTGCCGATCTCGCACCATCGCGCGATGTGGCGTCGACGCTAAAGAGTCAATCACGCTCCCGTGCGTGATGTGTAGTGATGTTCAGGTTCGCGCGGAAAGAGCTGCGCTGCAGCATTTGTTCTTTTCTTTAATCTACAATATATTTTAAGTGTTATTACTTATCGCACGTGATAGACAACAACGTCTAGACTAAGTCCAAGAGCCAATATGGAAGGAGGAAAGGAAAGGGGGCAGCTTCTGTTGTGATGGAACACTCTAAGGTAGATGTCTGACTTGGCTTCGTGTCGCTGAAGAAGGAGGGCAGTGCCTTCATGGTGGACTTTTAGGGAGAATTACCCCACATTTGCGTATCGTATGGGATAAAACCTGGAAAACTCCCACCAGACTGTTTGACTCACGCGGCAAGAGGCTGAACATCCCAAAGGCCCTCAAGTTTGAAACAGTGTATACAACAAGGTTGCCATTGAATTGATTGGTTTGGTTTTGGTTGTCGCTCTGCGGTAATTTTGTGCACACTTTAGGTTAATTAGACTGGTACCTACAGTTTAAAGTGGGTTCGGAACCACTCACAAATATTCATGCCACCGCCAGGATTCGAACCTGAAGCCTGTGGTACCAAAGGCCAAGGCGCTAGCCAATTGGCCATTAGGCCCCCAGGATTGAAGCTTTACCCTAATGCTCACCGGCGGCGCACATTGCCACTGAGCCACGAGTAGGGCTATGGTAAATGTGTCGTCTGTTATCGCGGAATAAAATTAGAAGCTAGTTGCAAAGATATGTGGTTTCCAATTTATAACTTTATTAGCAATTAGGAAATAATTTTATCTTTACTTCCTATCAAGCGTTGACGTGTAGTTAAAATATTCTATCAGGAAAGGCCCAGATGTTACTTAGTAACGAGCATGATACACATAATAATGTTTTATTACCACTTTTCAAACATATTTGTTGTAAAAAGTAAGTCGTTTTCTGGGAAAAACCCATTTCTATGGCACGAGGCAATGACCATCAGAATTCCTCGCTCTAACTAGCAGCGGAAGTGTTAATCAAATGGTTTTTATTTTTCGATTTTTTAAAATTATTTATACTTTTAAATCTTTGTTCACAAAATGTACATTAATCCAAACCATCTTGCTCATTCAATTCCTTCTATTAGCTCACACTCTCCCTATATATATATCTTGTTAAAATTTTCAAACGTTCATAAAATACTTTTTATTCATCCATTCGAGTTCAAATGCGTTTCTTTTTAACTTGCAGTGGATGACACTGGATGTTAATACAGTTTTTTTTTCAAATATTAATTCATTCATTAAATTTAATTAATTCATTTTATATTTTTTTTTTTAGATTTAAGTTGCCTATATCTGCCAATAGATGGCGCCAGATAAACTTTAAAAAAAATGATAAAGGATTATAAAGGACTTTCTGCAATAGAGTGATAAAAAAGTAGGAATTGACTTACATTTTTTTTTATATTACTTGTTTTATTGTATTATCTTGCAATAACCACGGCTACTTTGTTGGACATTATTATTATTATTATTTTGTGGTGTTCAGATTTGGAATGGATCTACGATGTTTGGAATGAAGCATGTTGTAAAATGGAATATATTTATGGTGTCCATGCTTGGAATGTATTATCAGTGTTGGAAGGAAATATGTTATAAAATGAAACATGTTTATATCAGCTCAAAATAAATAAGACGTTTTTAACTTTTTTTGATTCTTATCCCACTTGGTAGACAGCAACATCTAGACCACGTCCAAGAACTCGCGTAGTCTCATGGAAGATGGGAAATGAAAGGGGGCAGTTTCTTTTGTGTTGGTACACCTGTACGTAGAAGTCTGACATCTTCATCATGAAGTCTTGGCTACATGACGTTGAAGAAGGAGGGCAGTGCCTTCTGAGAGCAATTTTAGGGAAAACTACGCCGCATTTGCGTATCATATGGCAGAAAACCCCGAAAACCCCTAGGTTGTGTGACTCACGAGGCAAGATACTGAGCATCCCAAACGCCATCAATTTCCCTCGTTTTTTGAAACAGTGTCTGCAACAAAGCACCAGCTTATGGAACCTCCCCTGCCTAATGCTCAGCAGCGGGGCAACCACGAGTCGGACAAAACTATTGATGTTCTAACTACTAAAAAATTAGAAAAACATTGAATACAATTTTTTTTTCTAATATTTAAATGCTAAACTAACCAGCTGGATAATGATCTCAGTTTAATAAAATTCATTAAAATTATTAATTTAATGAATTTTGGGAACTGGATATTTTAATCATCAAAATATGGAAGAATTCCTTAAAATCTGGAAATTTTAATTCATTTTAAATTATTACAAATCTGAAAATGTTTTCATTAAAAATCTGTAAATTTTCCAAAATTACTAATTGCCTTTTAAGGCAATTAGTAATTGCCTTTGATGTGTTTATGATACCTTTATCATGTGTTTATGATACTAATTGCCTTTTTAAAGGCAATTAATATCATAAACACATGATAAAGCAGCCGAGGTCTGTGCAACCTTGTTCTAGAATATAATAAAATCACAATGTTAATATGTATATGTTTCATTCTTTATTACAAGATTATTAATATTTGTAAAATAAGAATAAGCATACTAAAAAAAAAAAAAAAAAAAAAAAAAGGGCTTTTCAGAGATTTTATATCCAGAACATTTTCTTTTTTTCCCACACTTCAGAGAATCTAAGACGCTGTCCATTAACCATGGCCATCTTATAAAAAAAATTTTTATATTTCATTAATAATCCGATAGATATGTCGGACGTACACCGCTTAGGTAAGGCTGGATACAACTTTGCATATCAATTTTTGTTTAATTGGGATCAAGGGATTAACAAAAAACTAGTTTACAGGAAAATATTTAGTAAAACATCAATTCTTTATACAGTCAATCCTAAAATATTCTTCCATTTCGAAAATTTTCCGTCCCTCTAAAAATATTCCAAAATTTTTTTGAAGACAAGGGCCTTTTTCTTTTAAAATGCTTAAAATATTTAAAATAATATAATTAATTAGTAATTTATTGAACCATAAATAAATTAAATTATTATTATTATTAAATTAATAATAATTATTTTACAATAAAATATATTAATAATAAATTAATATAAAATATTTAATTATTTTTTAAAACTTTTCCACTTTTTAATAACATATATATAATATACACACTTTATATATATTTATATATATAATATACACTTTAATATTTTATATAATATTGAATTAATTTTTATTATTTTTAATTATTATGAAAATATATAATTACATTTGTTTAACTTGCTAAAAATGTGCACATTGAAATTTTCTTACTTATTCACAGTTCATTTTTGTTCTAATTAAAACACAAAGAAATATTTTTACTTTAAATAGAATTTAATAAATAATTAATAATTTTGTATAAATCAATATAGATGGCACCACGATCGATTATTGCAAAGTAATTCTGAATTTTCATTAATATGTGTGTGTAGAGAATAAATATTTTTTTTCTTAAAAGCAACTATTTAATATTATGTGAAGTATTTAATACTACATGAATTTAGTGTGCTTTAGTATATTTTACGACATCAGTAAATTAAACCATCAATAATTTATTTTTCAGGAATAAAAATAGGAGGAAAAAATATTAATATTTGAAATGTGGTTTTGTTTACATTAAAAGAAAAATTAAAGTTTGATAACTTAATTTTCATTTTATGTTTTAAAAAATCTCCTTTGATCAATACATGAAAAAAATTACCAGTTTAAAGAATTTTTAAGGTTTATAAGAAATTTTAAAAAATGAAATAAATTAAAAGATAAAAATATAAACTATTATATATTTTTATCCTTAAGGTTTGCTCAAGTTATCTTTTTTTATATATAATTTATAAAAATTAATAATTTTAATATTTATTTTTATGATTTCTAGTTACTATATATAACAATAACGATTTTTCTATTTTTATTACAAGGATTTAAAAGTTATAATAACGATTTGTAAGCTAATTAAAATAACAAATTATCATTGTAAACGTATAAAGAAAAAAAATTTACAAAGAAAAATAAATTGAGCGATTTTTTTTAAAAATTAAAATTTAAAATTTCGCTGCCTTTAATTTTAATTACGATGTTTAAAATTGTTAACTTTGTTAAACATTGAAATTGTACATTTTTAATTTCGATGTTTAAAATTTCGAAAATTTCGAGTGTTTCTTTTGTTATCGTGTATTAATGGATCTCTTTCACTTATTTATACCGCCTATGATGAAGGGAGAGTATTATTTACGTTAAGACTTTTTGGGATAATTGGCCCTCATTTACGTGCCGATGGGAGAAAATCCTAAAAAATTTTACCTTACATCCAGACTGTCGATCGAGACGTTTATACACGATGAAATAATATTTGAATGTAGTGACATGTACTAGACGTCACCACCAAATTCGAACCACCTCAGTCACACTTGCACATGCTATTGCGTATCCTTTGAAGAAAACACCTTAAAGCTCCATCGATTATGATGCGATATGCTTACACATTTTGTCCCAATCGTCATCAAGTCTCCTCGTTTTCGAAAAATCGTGACCTGCAGCCCGCCACCAGTAAATCAACCTTCTTCCTGCTGTAAAATGTGCACCATTGAATTCTTTGGAAGAAAGTACAAATTACCATCGACTGTTGATGCGAGATGCTTACAAATCGTATCGAGTCTCCTCGTTTTCAAAAATCTGCAACGGTCGCCATCAGCAAATTCAGACTTCTAGCTGCGCCTAACATTGAATTTGAAAAAACAAATAACTCCAATCAAACAGTACTGTTATGGAGATGCATTTTCACTTCATAAGAAAGTCATTTTCGAAAATCGGGACTTCAACCCCCATCAAATAACCTTAGCCCTGTACTCTAACTGCTCAATGAACGTTCTTTGTAAGAAAGTACTTCAAACCCAGCAAATAATCTGACTGTGAATGAAAGATGCTTACATATTCTGTCATAATCGTCATCGAGTCTCCTTGTTTTCGAAAATTGTGACTGCAACGGACGCCATCGAACCGAACCTCAGTCTTCTCATTGCAAGAAAATGTCCTTTGGAAGAAAAACTCAACCTCCCATCAAATAGCCTGACTGCAGATGCCAGATGTTTACACATTCTATCACAATCGCCATCGAGCCTTCTCATTTTTTTCTGACTGCAACGGACGCCACCAGCAAATTCGAGACTTAACTCTCCTACACACTGGTTGCGCATGTTATAACTAGGTTATGAGCCAAGTCAAATCAAGCTTATTTTGATTTGGTTTATTGCTCTACGGTCATTAGTCTACGGTTAGTTAGACCCGGACCTACAGTTTAACGTGGATTCCGAACCACCCACGAACATCCATGCCACCGCCACGAAGCCTGTGGTACCAAAGGCCAGGGCGCTACAGTGAAGAAGGAGGCCAGTGCCTTCCGGGATTGGTTTGTTGCTCTATGGTCATTTTGTGCACCCTTTGGGCTACTTAAACCCAGACCTACAGTTTAACGTGGATTCTGAACCAATGACAAACACCCATGCCACCACCAGGATTCGAGCCTAAAGGCTGTGGTACTAATTGCCAGAGTGCTAGCCAATTGGCTACCAGGCCACAGCTTATTTTGGATTAAATTTACTGTTCAGGCTTTCGAATTATTCATTGTTTAAACATTTTAAATCTATTATTTCCATTAAGATTTTTTTTTCTCATACATAAATGGTATTTTTTCATAAGCAAATACTAAAAACAATATTTCGTGTCAAAAACTTCCACCTTGAACTGATCAAATAAAAAAAAAAAAGTCGATTTAAAAAAATAACGTTACATTCGAATCATTTCGGTGCTGTTTATTCAGCTTGTCATCGTCATTTCACGTACGGTGACGTAAAATGTCTGGATCGTGCGTGTGTTGTGTAACAGTTTTATGTGTCAGTAAAATTCGGTGTGTTCATGCCCTTTTCGGTATTATTTTTTAATGTGTGTGTGAAATTGTTGACTGAACCCATTTAATGCCAGTCCAAGTACCTTTTAAAAGACATAAGTATACATCCAAACTTGCCAGTAAATCAATTTTATGATTTTTGTAGGTTAAAAATAAACATATGTTGCTGTTATGTAAGCCTTTTTTAACCTCCGTGAAATGTATTATCTTTTCTTTTCTTTTCTTTTACCTGAATTGATCGGCTTTTAAAATTTTAATTTCTAAAAATAGTATGCAAGGTTATAAGTTTTATATCAAAATATCAAGGTTAAAAGTTTTAAATAAAAAATTATATTTAAAAAAATCATCAAGGTTAAAAATTAAAATCATATACAAGGTTAAAAGTTAAAATTATATAAAATGTTAAAGCGATGTTTTTAGCTTTTATGTCTTCCGAAATAACATAAAACTTTAAAAGTTAAAAAACTTTCACATTTTTTCTTTACACAAAACTCTTACTTTTTTTACTCTATAGAAGCACAAATAATGAAATATGTTTTTTTATGATGCCAAACAAATCAGAAGTTCTAGAAATGACAGTATTTCGAGAAATTCTTTTAGTGTTAGTAATAGATCTATTGTAATATCGAATAGAAAAGAATTTAATGCGGATAAATTTTCCAGCATTCCTTAAAATAGAACTGACCATTTTGTTTATGTACTACATATTGTTCTATTGCAGTTGGCAATACAGAGACAATTAATCTTTATGCCATTAGCAAGGTCTGAACCGACTGTTACTCCTTTAGCACTACCCAGGGGCATGTGTAGCTTAAAGATAAGCTACGGACGCGAGTAACGGACTGTCTCCCACAACGTTCTACCACCAGATTAGATAGGGACCTACGGTTTATAGTAAATTCCGAACCCTTACAAACATCCATGGCACCGCCGGAACGTGAACCCTGTGGCACGGAGTGCCAGAGCTCTAGCCACTCGGCCATCAGGCTTCTATTTTATATACTACATAACAACTCATGTAACTTAGATTTCAGCATGGTTTTGTTCTGGGAAAAATCTCATTTATAACAGGGGCGTTTTTGGTTAACGATTGGCCCAATGATAACGTGAATAGGCATTTGGGTGTGGGTGTCGAACTTCCTCCCATTCTCCTCAAAACTAACGATAGGACAATCCGACCTAGGGGCCTGATGGCCGAGTGGCTAGTCCCCTGGCGCTCGGTACCACAGGTTTCGGGTTCAAATCCCGGCGTTGCCATGGGTGTTTGTAGTGGTTCGAAATCCACTTTAAACCGTAGGTCCCGGTCCTGACAGGATCGTAGAGCGTTGCGGGGGCACTGTTACTCCTCGTCCGTGGCTTATCTTCAAGTTACACGCGCCCACTGGGTAATGTAAAGTGAGTAACGTATGTGCAGCCGTTATGGCATAAAAGATCACGGTCTATTTGCCAACTACATTAGAAAAAAACAATCCGTCCTACAAATTTAAAGAGCATATAATGGCATAAGCCCAAATGTATTTAGTTTGACCAAACAAGCACCCTTAGCTCGGAAACAAAATACAGCCATAATTTGTCTTAAACATTTAAATTAAACTAGAAGATTCGATGGTGATAGGTATGTATAAAACATATATTTTTTTGTCTCCCATATGCCACGCAAGAGCGAGCAGTTATACCTAAAGTATGCTGGCAGTTACACATCCTGTAAGGCAATGTGATCTCCTCACTGCCCGTCGTCTCACATTTAAGAGGAACACGAGGCCCACCGATGTTCAACAACGAAATAATTATTCATATGGCAATGAACACAATGGTAATATGCGGTAATGGTAATGTGGTGACACAAATGTAACTGTAGTAATGAACACAGTTAGTGTTTAGTAAGGTTCATTCACAGGTAGCATCCATTGCTGTCACTGCTTTAAGAAAGGAGGGGCTTCCCCTGGCGATTGTAATAGGGTGCTTAAAGCATGGCGGGGATGGCGTGAGTTCATGTCGAGGATGGCGTGAGTTTCTCCTATTTTTCCCATACAGCACGAAAATTCAAGATAGTTACATCTAAAAGTCCTCCTGGGAGGCAAATTGCACATTAATGGGCTGTTCGTGTCATCCATGAGTGGAACACAAGGTTCACTGATGTTCTATAAAAAAAAAAAAAAGAATTGCAGGAGTAAACTGGAGGATAAAGGTTCAAATTCTCTAATGACATTTCAGTCACCGCTTTCAATTGGGAGTCAATGGTAACTGACACTTCTTTTTGTGAAGCGTCTAGTATATCGACAGTTAGACTATTTGGTAGGCTATTTCAGATTTTCCTCAACTGGTCATTAAAATAGGCAGAATAAAAAATTGTCTGAAGGCCCTTTCTTCACTACTAATCTGTTTGTTGCATATAATGTGATGCATAAGACACCTATAAACGCTTTGCTATAACGCTGTTCAAGAATTGAAGAAAGTCCTCCTACAACAACAAATTTGGAAAAAAACCTTCCTACAACAACAAATAAGAAAAACCCTCCTTCATTAACCGATTTAGAGAGTCATCTTACAACAACAAATTTGGAGAAAGTTCTTCTACAACAACCAATTTAGAGAAAGTCATCCTCCAACAAGCAATTTTGAGAAAACCCAACAACAAATCTGGAGAAAGTTCTCCTACAACAACAAATTTGGAGAAAACCCTCCTCCAACAACAAATAAGAAAACCATCGTAAAATAACTAATTTAGAGAAAATCTTCTTACAACAACAAATAAGAAAAAATCATTCTACAACAACTAATTTAGGGAAAGTCCCCTTTCAACAACAAATAAGAAAATCCTCTTACAACAATAAATAAGAAAATTCTCCCACAACAATTTAGAAAAGTCTTCCTAAGAAAATTCTCCTACAACAACCAATTTAGAGAAAGTCTTCCTACAACAACCAAATTAGAAAAATTCCTCCTACAGCAACAAACTTCGAAAAAAATTTTGTACAACGAATAAAGGGACAACTTTTAAGAACTAGCAAAAATGATATTCAGTATTTTCATTATGTCATGTTAGATCAGTATGCAGTTTTATAATGAGTTCAAAATTCTATTGTATTTCGTTCATGTTTATATTAATACGAACAGAATATATTAAATATTTTAACCTTTTCCCCCTTTCATCATTCATCTTACACAGCTTAAAAATCATCGGATATGATTTATTATTGAGTCATCGTCAAAGAAATCCTAAAGATTTTTTAAAGAATTAATTATGGCCCTGAATAATGTCTACGATGTCAGGAGAGACATGATTGATAGTACGTTAAACTTCCATATTAAAAAAAAAAAAAAAAAGCTATTTTGTTGACGTCATGTTTTGAATCAACTTAAATATCGTTTGGGCTCTTGAATGTTTCAAATTGAAATAAAATTCCAAATTACCGATAAAAAAAAAAAAAAGACTGCAGTTCTATTATAGTCGAAAAAATAATATTAAATCTAGTATAAAATGTTAATAAAAATTATATATAATAATAAAATAAAAAAAAATACAATATTAAAAAAAAAGAATTCATAGATACGCATTTTTATATTTTATCGTCCGAAACTTTTTTGAATGCAGTTTGTCAATACTATGCAGTCTCTATGACCTCGTATACAATCTTTTTTTTTTTTGTTTTGTTGTTGTTACCATTATTTGTAATAACTCATTTTTAAAATACGCCCGAATCGAAAGAACAAAAGAACAGATGTTTTTAACCTCTAATCGCAAAAGTGGGTTTTCATTCGCCGAACATTAAAAAAAAAAAAAACAATCAAATGAGATAATTATAGTAGATACTCAAGAATCAAGAATAGTAAATGGACAAATTTCTAAAATAACTTCAGCTGATCGATTCGTCCGTGACACATTATCTGTCTCCTGCATTCTCAAAATACAATTGCCATTTTTTTTGTTTTTTAATTTAAAAAATTCGCAACTTTTTTTTTTTATAAATTATCATGTTTATATTTGATTTGGTTACACAAATATTCTGTTTGTTAAGCAATTATTTTTGCAATTCTTTACGATGACATACATTTTCGACATATTTTATTTAAATTTTATTTGTACATCGGTGAACCTATTATTTTAACCCCGATTTATATGCATTCAAAAACTCACTGATTTCAATGCCTTTCAGGAGGTTGTTTAGCTGTCACGTGATTTACATTTTTAATTTATTACGAATTTTATTACTTTAATAATTTATCGAATTTTGTTTAAAGCATATTTAGTTAAGAACAAATGTAACAAGAGTAAATAATTTATTAACATATTTTTATTTGTATTCAAAAGTGCATGGCATTTTACAATCTTTTAAGAGTTATTAGTATACATACGAACATTTATTTGGTATTTTACATTTATTTGGCCCGACTTGTGGCTCCGTGGCAACGTGCTCTTATAGTGAGCGTTAGGGCTGAGGTTCGTAGACACTATTTCAAAAAACGAGGAGACGCGATTTGGGATGTTGCCTCTTGAGTCGGACTACTTGATGGGAGTTTTCAAGGTTTCTCACCCGTACGATACGCCAATGCTTGGTAGTTCCCCTAAAAGTTCTCCCAGGAAGCATTGTTCTTAATCATCAGCGACATGGAGCCGAATCAGACTTCGACCTACGGATGCTCTATCACAAACAGAAACTGCCACCCCCCCCTTTCCTTCGCTCCATCCATGAGTACACTGCTCATGGGATGTCCGTCCCGCACTGCAGGTCACCGAGGATTAGACACAAGAACATTTATTTTAGTTAAAATAAATGAAACATTAATATGTTTAGACCAAATTGAAAGGGCCTGAATGGCCGAGTGTCTAGCGCCACAGGTTTCGGGTTCGAGTCCCGGCGGTGCCATGGATGTTTGTAATGTTTCGAATTCAATTTAAGCCATAGGTCCCGGTCTCCTATGACTATAAGAGCGTTACGGAGCAGGTCAAACTTCTACCTACGGGTGCTCCATCAGAACTGAAGCTGCACCCCTCTCCCCTCCTTCCATGAGGGACACGACAACAACAACCAAATTGAAACATAAGAGTTATTATTTTTTGTGTTTATTGTTCATCTTACATGCAAGCATAAATAATGCAATAATGATACTAAACGCGCATGGTAAAGAAATATATAATATAAAAACGAGATAAAAAAAATTAAATCATTAAAAAATATTTATTTTACTAGTGTGATCGATCTCAGTTTGGGTGTTTATACATCGTTGCAGGTTAGCGTCCCTTACGTTTGAGCGTGTTTCGCGTTTGGTCCATTTCATTTTAGAAAAAACGATTCGCAGGTTTAACGGTCTAAACGGTCGCAGTTGAGCCAAAAGCGCTAACAACTTCAACTAAGAGTCTGGTTGGCTCTGCTATCAACAATCAATTGTGCATGTCTAGGAATGGTCACTACGTCACTGAGGTCACTTAAAGTGAAATATAGAACCTGGTATATTAGATGTTTCGAGATGCGAGCGTCTCATGAGTTTGCAGAATATAATTTAATTATTCTGCAAACTTATAACTGTAAAGTCATCAATAAAACAAGCAATATCTGTCATATAATCGCAAGAATATTATTTCAAAATTAGAATTAATTTTTCTCATAATTTCAACAATTAATTTTTGAATAGATGGATGCACACATAATGGATTTTTTTAATGCATCGGTTTTCACTACTTTGGCCATTATAAAATAAATATATTTTATAAATTTATAAAGCCGGAAAAATATTCAATTTGGGCCGCGGGTTGGCTACCCCTGATCTAATGATATAAACGTTATTTTATAATAAACCGACGACTGCTTTCGCACTCACTATTTATTGCTGAAAAAAAGTAAGAAATAAAAGTTGAGATATTAAAATGGAAGTCATTAAAATATATGACTAAAGAAAAAAAGTCTATTGAATATAATAAAAAAAAAATAGTAAATTATTATCGTATTCAACTGTCTAGACAATCTCACTCGATAAACCAATAAATATGGACTCGATTAAAATGGTTGTGAAAATGATATGTGCGCCTTATATTAAAAATAAAAAAGAACTATGTCGTGGAATAGAGAAGGTTTTATTAATATAGTTTGATAAAATCAACAGTATATTCCTTTTAATTAACGATTCGAACGAAAGCAAAATAAGTATATAATTTTTAGTAAGAAAATTTTTTTTTAGTTAAAAAATTTGTTCTTTACTAATTTTTTTTTTTTACTAAACATTTTTTCTTACTAAAAATTAAAAATTAAATTTTTTTATTAAAAATTTCTTTTAATAATCTCTTATAATAATCATGAAGGTTACACATGCAATATACATGTACATGTATTATGTCATGTGCATGTACATGTACGTCTAAACGATACAAGTAAGAAATGGGTACAAAAGTATTTGCAGACAATTCATTAAAAAGTACAAAAATGGGCATTTTAAAAACACAATAACCTTATTCATCTAAACTAATTTAAAAAAAATACAATAATACAAGTAAAAAAAATTTTTTTTGCAATAAAATTAAAATATCTTACGTCAAAAAAGTATTTGAATAACTCAACTTTAGGAAATTTGCATTTTTTTGCTAATTATTTGATAGTCATCCCGCAGTAAATAACATATGTAAGACGACTATAAAGGGAGGTAGTGTCGATACTTTATCAGTTGATTGTTGATTTCAATTTGTGATGGCACCTAAGAAATCTGAATTGCCGATCTCGTTCCGAGATAAAATTGTTTCTCTTCGTGAAAATGGCAAGTTATCGAGAAATAGGTAAAAAAAGTAAATGTTTGCTTTTCTACTGTTCGGTACATTAAAAACGTCACAAAGAAAGAGGATCTACATCAAATAACTTGCGTTCTGGACGCCCAAAGAAACTTTCACAGAAGCGAAAAATTATAAGAGAGGCATGGTTAGTGAAAATTAGCCATATGATGTCGCTTCAACATCTGGAGTTCAAATTAAAAGTAAATGAAATTTATGGGAGATCTCCAAGGAAAAAACCTTTTTATAAATGAACGAATAGACCGAAGAGACTTTTATATCAATAAGCCAATTGATTTCTGGAAAAATGTTATTCTCCGACGAGAGTAAGTTCAATATCTTTAAATCAGATGGCAGCAAAAATAGTTTGGAGAAAGCCTTGCACTGCTTTCCATACCAAAAAATGTATTAGCTACAATTAAACATGGAGGAGGCTCTGTTATGGTTTGGGGGTGCTGGCTAAAGGAGTTGGTAATTTGTGTTTCATTGAAAATATGACAGCTCGAACCTATATTGATGTATAGATAACTTGTTTGCAATAAAATATCAGTAATTCGTACTATTTTCAGCAAGACAATGATCCCAAGCAAAAGTATAACACGAATGTGGTTGCTTTATACTAAAAGATTAAATCACCAGACTTAAATCCTTTGGAAAATTTGTGGAATTTTTTTGATTTAAAGTAAGAAAAAGAAGATTTCAAAAATCTGCACTTAAACAAGCTCTTAATGAAGAGTGGTCAAATATTGCCCCTACTGTTACAGAAAATTTAATTAAATCAATGCCAGCAAGATTACAAGCAGTAATAGATGCTAATGGAATGTATACTAAATATTAGTTATTTGAAATTTTCTTATATATTATATTTCTTTTGTATTCATGCGGGTGTGCAAATATTTTTTTGACACGAGATATTTTAATTTTGTTGCAAAAAAAATTGTTATTTATATTATTGTATTTTTTCTGTTTAATTTAGGTGATTAAACTTATTCTACTTTGAATACCAATTTTTGTATTTCTTCAATAATTTTATGATTTGCAAGCAAAATGTAAGTGTGCATCCACCCACTTATTCAAGCATCCATTATGTGGATAGGTAAACACGTGTTTTAAAAACGAAAATGGATGAATCGATTACTAGTTAGGGGTGCCAATCAGATATAAGTGTCTCAAAGCAGTTTTGAAAAAAAAGTTTAATAATCATCGTGGAATTTTTTTTTATCTAATTTTTCTTTTGATATTATGTAGTGTAAAATTTTTACTATTAAAAGTTAAAAATATTTTATTGTAATTAAAGCACATCCAAAAATACCCTTCTTCCCTATTATGTCGTTCTATATGGAACAGTCCGATTTGGCTTTGGCTGGCTTGATTTTAAATAGAATCGATGGTCGAACTATAATCATAAAATGTTTACGTAACGTACAGCAATATGTAGGAAACATAAGATGGACTGAAAAAATAATAATAATAAACAAATAAAAAAGCAAAAACGAATATATATATATATCTGTTGGGCCGATACACAGGTTACCATAAAATTTTGAATTTAGTGTAAGAACAAAAGCCATAACATCAATCTTAAACAAACAAAGAAAGAAAAAGTATGAATAAATCATATTCAGGGAATAAATTATGTTCAATACTTACCGTTCAGAAATGAAAAAGAAAACAGATTAAATAAAAAAAAAATAAATAAATAAAAACCATAGAATTCCAAACGATTTTCTTTTTTTGAAAAAAAAAGTCGTTTTGAACTCGATTAATAACGATGTTTGGAATTCGATTTTTATTCGATGTTCGAATTCAATAAAATCGTTTTTACTTTCACCAAACGATCTTTTAGAACAATTTTAAATTAATTTTTCAGCTGAATTCTTTTTTTTTCTATGTTATCTAATAATTACTCAAATGTTTTGTAAATAAATATTAAGTATAAAAATATTTTTTTAAATAGGAAATTAAAAAAAAAAAAAAAAAAATTCAGATTTCAGTGAAAATGGCTGAAATTGAAAGTAGGCAAGATTCTGATAAATGTCAAAATCCCAAATGTAAAAGAAACTAACATACAAAAAAAAATTCTAGAGGGAAAAAAATAATAAAAGCATTAATCTGCTTAAAAGAAAATGCACAACTACGGTGCAATGTACAATGAAAGTAACTGTAGAGGTATACATAAATTACATTGGCCAGAATTCATATTAAAAAAAAAAAAAAAGATTATTTTCTACAAATGATTTCCCCCTTCGGAAGAATAAAAAGCAGACAATATTTTTAATACTTTTGAAAATAATTCGTATGTTATTGTCTAAATTTTATAACAAAATTTAAAACTTATGATTTTTTATATAGAAGTTTGAAAATATATGAGACGATTTTCTATGAAATATATTTTGAATTTTACATTCTATCAGTAATCAATATCGCTTTAAATCAATTTTTCACATTTCATATTATTATTAGAAAGTAATGTTAAGTGGGGCTGCACGTATACACAGATGGCTCCTTTTATGAAAATCTCATTACTGCAGGTTCAGGAGTCTTTTCGAACTTGTTCTCCTTCTACGCTTCAGCTGGGAAATATCGAACATCTTTTGATGGAGAAGTGGAGGCTATCCGAATTGCTTAGAAGTATTTACTAATTTTCCAGGATAGATTCAACAGAGCGGTTATTTTGTCTGATTCACAAGCCTCAATTCAGGCTATTATTTCCACCAAGCCACCTTCATCAGAGGAAATCTCCAGTGTCAAAATCATTTGCGGGAACTGACTTTAAAAATGAAACGGGTGGTACTTCAGTGGATACCTGGCCACTGTGGCATTTTTTGGGAACGAACAAGCAGATTGTCTAGCAAAAAGAGGCTCAAAACTACTTCAAACGAGATCCTCGTCACTGTCCCTCCATTCTATAAAATTTTATATCAAACAAATAATGACTAAAAACCACAAGCTACAAATTCATGATGAGATCAAGTCAAAGCGTTGGAGAGCTGAAGATCTTTTAGCAATACCCAGCAATCCGCGACGGCATGCTGTCGCCCAGTTCCGACTTCTGACTGACCATGACTGTCTAGCAGAACATCTCCTCGCATTAAAATATTTTCGAATCCTGGCTGCCCCTATGTGGCTCAAGTGACCCAATGAACAGAGACCACCTCCAACGATGTGCGGTACTTGACGGCGACTCAGAAGACAGCGCTTTACTGGCGTGCGAGAGAACTCTTAAGGCAATGACTTCGGTCATCTGTGCCTTTTCTGGACATTTATTCTTTTGTATTTTTTTCCCTTGTTATTTTTGTTATCTTACTATTTTTATTCTTCTTGTACTTGCCTTGCCATTGGGAATAAATAAAAAAAAAAAAATGTTAAGTGGGTGTCCTGTGTCTTCTCATGGAAGGAGGGGAAAACGGGACAACTTCTGTTGTGATGGAGTACCGTTAAGTAGAAGTTTGACTTGGCTCCGTGTCGTTGAAAAAGGAGGGCAGTGTCTTCCGGGGGACTTTTAGGGAACTACCCTGCATTTGCGTGTCGTACGAGAGAAAACCCCTGCAAACACGCACCTGGTAGTCCGATTCACGAGGCAAGATGCTGAACATACCAAACGTTATCGAGGCTCATCGTTTTGGCAACAGTGTCTACAACAAGGCCACCAGCGGATTGAACCTCAGCCCTTATTCTCACCAGCGGCGCACGTTGCTACTGAGCCAAGAGTCGCGCAAAAAACCAGTATTAATATGCGTATACAAGCTCATTCATTAAAAAAAATCTGAAATAATTATGACATAATTGCAATAGTGTCAAGTTTGGTTCGGTTTGTTGTACTGTCATTTTATGCACACTTCATGCTAATTAGACCGGGACCTACAGTTTAACGTGGTTTCCGAACTACTCACAAATGATTCCTAACCATCTTGCCACCGTCACAGGATTCAAATCTGAAGCGTGTGGTGCAAAGGCCCGAGGGCTAGCCAATTAGCCATTAGGCCGCATTTAGAATTAGTACAGAAATTCCTCTACAATAGTTTCACGAATTCCTGTACAATTCCAAAGGCAAATATTTGACTTCTCCAACTTCCACGGAACTCAAACATCAGACGGGTAGACGTACTTATTCGCAGTTTCTAATCCCTTTCACTTTCATTCAAAGTAATGATATTTTTCGAATAAAAATCGCCCATCTGATGTTACGTGACCACTCATATTTATTCAGCGGGCTTCTGTCTTATCTTTTCCATTCTCACGAAAATCTTTTGTTCTGTTTCACATAGTAGGTGAAATACATGTATAAATAATCATTACACGCGCATTTTAAACTGATCCGGGAAATAACTCCTGGAATGAAACAAGAAAATAGGAGATGCGTTTCGAAACATAAGCGATTAGCTGGTTTTTTTTTTCAACTTTCGTTTATAGACTCATTAATAAAATGGGTTTCGACCATTTTATAGCTTTTTTCTCCATCTCTTTAAACAAAAAATTACTCATTAAAATAAAATTTTTAAACGTAATAATATAAAAACTATTATATATAAATATATATTTTTAAATATATAATTATAATTAAAATAGATTTATTTAGATCCTATTCATTTTCCATTCATTGATTATTCATTGATTAACAGCTATGTACTTTTAAAAATTATAACTGAATATTAAAGTGTCTAATACAAAAATCATCGTCATAACAGCCCCTTGTGGGCTTTGGCCTTCTAAAAACTCCAGCCAGGCTGTTCTCCTCTTGTCCGAGGACCTCCAGTTTTTGATCTTAATAACATTAAAATTAGAGTCTAAACCAGGGTCTCCAAACTTTCCAGCCTTCGGGCCATATTCTTTACCAAGGGCCAAAACCATTTTAATTTTTCTGCCATTATATATAATTTCTAGACTTGTCGCCGAGTACATACTCTGAGCGAGCTGGTTTATGTTCGATTCAGGATATATACATTCCAAACATCGCTATACATACATATGCGATACTCTTACCCCAACATAACTACAGAGGGTAACCGCGGATGTTCACTAGTTTATAATGTTAGTGGGATTCATTTCAATTATTTGTTAGTTGTTATGCTTAAGTTAAATTTTCTATGTATAATGCTTGCCATCAAGCTTTACCTAGCAAATAAATAAAACCAAGTTTGTCATTATGTGTTTAAAAAAAAAAAAAAAAAAAAAAAAAACTATTCGCCGCGGGCCGTAGTTTGGAGACCCCTGGTCTAAACAGTCGACCCATCTCTTTTTCGGTCTTCCCTTGGTCGTTGTCCAAAAGGGATTGCATTGAAAACCTTCAAAGCAGCTCTATCCCTTTCCATTCTCATGAGATGACCGGTCCATCTCATTCTGTTCACAAATACAAAATGATGGCTAATAATAAATATTAAAGGTATCGTAAATGGCTGTAAAAATTTCAAATTACATAAACCGTTTGTTTAAGCACTTTCAGCTACATTTTTCAACGTTTTAACTGTTTATTAAGAAAACTAAATATAGAATTTTATATTTAGTAAAAGAAACGCAGTTTTTTTCTTATACCACCACTTGGTAGACAGCAACATCTAGACCAAGTCCAAGATCCCGTGCGGTCTCATTTAAGGAAGGAATGGGGGAAGGGGGGTCAGTTTGTTGGGATGGGGCACCCGTAGGTAGTTGTCTGGTTTGGATCCGTAACGCTGAAGGAGGGGTGCAGTGTCTTTTAGAAAGTATTCTAGAGGGAACTAGCCCACATTTGCGTATAGTATGGGTGAAAATCCAGAAAAGACTTACGATTAAAACATTATATATATATATATAACATATCTATTTTATATCTCTCGATTAAAAATAATACTTAAGGTTTCTTCTATTAGTAGTGTTTTTTTAATTTGAGGGTGGAGCTTCTGTTGGGATGGTGCACCCGCTGGTAGAAGTCTGATTTGACTCCACGACGCTGAAGTAGGAGGACAGTGACTTTTAGGTGAACTACCAGGCACTTGATTATAGTTTTGTTTGTCGCTCTACGGTCATTTTGTGCACAGTGTAGGCTAACTACACCGGATTCTACTGTTTAACGTGGAATCCGAACACCAACAAACATCCATGCCACCGCCACGATTTGAACCTGAAGCCTGAGGTACCGCAGGAAAGAGCACTAGTCGATTGGCTGTCAGGCTGCATATCGTGTTGGAGAAAACCCGAAAAACTCCCACTAGGTAGTCCGGATCACAAAAGCAAGATGATAAACATCACAAATACCAGAAAATCTTTTGAGACAGCGTCTATAACAATGCCGCTAGATTAAACTTCAGCCCTAATACTCACCAGCTGCGAGCGTTGCCACTAAATCACGAGTCAGGCTTATATAAAAATGAAAGTATGCATATGCAGATATTTCAGCAGTGTCTACAACAAAGTCGCCAGCTGACTGAACCTCAGCCCTAATGCTCACCAGCAGCGCATGTCGCCACTGAGCCACAAGTCAGCTACACAAACTTTTTAATAGATTTAAATCAAGAAATAATGTATAAACATGTGTTAAGCAAAGATAAAAAAAAATTGGTTCACACACGTGTCAGTTCTTTTTTCAAAATTTAATTATATTCATTTTTTTTTATAAAAAATGGTTACCACATTAAGTATAACAAACTCACATTAATATGCAAGAGATTAAAATAAAACCAAAAAATAATGATCAGAACAGACCGGAAATTATATAAGATGATCTGATTTTGCATTTATCTTTTTTCGGAAGGTTAAGCAAAAATTGTACATTTCTATGTAAATTAATCTGCCACAACCAGTTTGGTGTTTTAATTTAGTCAATGCCATCTTCCAACAGTTTAAAAAAATTCGAAATACTACAAATGCTTTTCATAACATATTTAACTTAGGATTATGAAATGAAAATCGTGTTGTAATTATACTCACTTGTGTTTCAGAATCTATACAATGACTTCGCGTCTAGTTTATCATGATTATGAGCATTTTTTGTTATGAGTCCAAGGTCGCTTAAAAGTATAGACGAAATATCATTCCACTTTTATTTAATTTTTCAAAGTAGACTACTCAATGGAAGGCCTTGAATCCAGTTTTAGCTGAATGTTTTAAAAGTTTCGTTTCTTTCGAATGATTGTTTTTATCTACCACCTGGCATTTATTTTTTGAAAACGAAATTGATGTAGATCCAAGAATCTTCTTTTTTTTTTACAAAAAACTTTAATCTGAAAATGTGGTTATAAATGTTGAGTTTAGAATGTGTTTTTCTTCATTGAACATCCAAGGCAATTATTACCATAATTTCCTACTTAAATCTGCAATCGTAACCTCAATAGGAAAAAAAAAAAACACAGATATAATTACCAGACGGTTTGCACCTGTTCGATGTTTACTTTGGCATAATTTATGCTATTCCAGCTCTGTTCGTTTATCCTATTTAGTTTTACTACTGGCACTAGAGTGCTAAAATGATAAAAAAAAATAAAGTATTATGGCTAAAGATAATAAAGAATGTAAGAATATATGTGCACGAAAGAACCATAATCAAAAGAAATATTTGTTGGATATAATCCAGGGAAATATAAGCACGTAAAAGTAAAAAAAAAAAAAATTCAGAATCTTTTTCAAATAAGCAAACATTTGAACTACTACTGTGCCCAAAAAGTAAGACCAATTATTTTTATTTTTTTCAAAAGCTCTTTATTTATTCTTCCAAATTTATTTCAACGCCTTCAGAGTAATGTCCGCCGGACACAGCGGCCTGATGGCCAATTGACTAGCGCTCTGGCTTGATAGGGACTTGATTGACTGGCTCTGCTCTCCATAGGCTTGAGGTTCGAATCCTGGCGGTGGCATGGATGTTTGCGTGGTTCGGAATCCGCTTTAAACTGTAGGTCCCGGTTTGTTTATCCCTCGTGTGCAAAAGATGACCGTAGAGTGACAAACCAAACAAACCCCCTCCGGATACAATGCATTTAAGCAACTTTTTCCAATCCTCAATGCATGCTAAGAAGTCACCGGCAGGGATGGCCTTCAAAGTGCGCGACAATTCACGTTGTATCTCTTAAATCGAATCTAAAAGATGTCCGCGGAGTGGTCTTTTAAGTTTAGGGAATAGCCAGAAGTCGCACGATGTGAATACAGTGGTTATGGAGCGATATGGGTTTCATTTTTGGCGAAAAAGTAACGAAGAATCAATGCAGTGTGTGTGAGTTGGCCCATTTAGTGTTTTCGGTACCAATCGTGATTTGACGCGTTTGAGGCCCAAAATGGAATTGAACGATCCTTCTGAAATTCCAACATCATCAGCAAGGTCTCTAATTGTAAATCGACGATTTACAAGCACCAAATATTTAATTTTTTGGACGTGAGCTTTATCGGTTTAGGTGGTGGTCGACCTGAACGCTGTTCGTCTTCAACAAGTTCTCTGCCTTTTTTTGAACAGTTTATAGTATAAACAGTTCTAATTCTTCTAAACATTTCTTTCAGATACAGTAATGCTCACCGAATGCCTTCCGCAACATTGTGTACGTTTCCGCAAACAAAATTGAATGCAAGTTCTTTGCTCAATTCATTCACACATTTCAAAAAATGGCCGGAATTAATTTTAGAGTTTCACAAAGCCAAGCGTAACTCAAACACGTCACCTAACATTGACGTCAAATTTCACACCGATGCCAAGGACAGTGCCAGCAACCTAAAAAAAAAAAAAATTGAAATTGCATAAGGCTCAAAAAATTGGCCTTACTTTTGGACACAGTAGTATATGAATAGCAATAGAAGAAACTTTTTTTCAAAAAAAAAAAAAAAAATCGACAAGTTGTAATTTTTATATTTGTTAGAGAAATAAAAACCAATTTTTGATGGGACGAAATGTTTGAATGTATGCATTTAAATGACTGGAACAAAAACGACTGGATTTTTTTGCAGATATGATTGCTTTAATTAAAGCAAGTAAAAGTTTTTAAAAAATTGAGAATCTTTTTTTAATATGCAAAAGAAACATATCAGGAATATGAAGAATATTAACTATATGAATCGCACTAGAACAAACTTTTTTATAAAAAAAAAAAAAAAATCGACAAGTTGTAATTTTTATATTTATTAGAGAAATAAAAATAAATTTTTGATGGAACAAAATATTTAAATGTATTTTATATTTAAATGATTTAACAAAAATATATGGATTTGTGCAATATTGTGTATATTGTGATTGTGCAATATATGGAACATTCTATTCTTAGGTCTTTCTGAATTCTTATTTTCCAATCCATCACGCATTTTTCTGAACAACGTTTATAGTGTTCTATTCATATGCGCTTATTTGTCATAAATAAATAAAAATTATTTAATCAAATTTTTTTTTTAAATTTGAATATTTCATTATTGTTTTATGGGAGTGGTTTGTTATTAATCAAAAGGGAACATATTCACTCTGTTCTACTTTTGGCCAAATCACAAATTAGGGGCCGTTGGAATTTGGCGCCTTTCTTGGCCGCCAAATGGGCAAAATTGCCAGATGTGGTAAGCTGGTATCTTCTAATGCCTGATTGGCCAAGATTAATTACTTGGCTTTTGATTGGCCAAGTTAATCACATTGTTTAATTCAATTACTGGAATTTTCTACAAGAATTAGAAACTGTAAATTTTAATAACGATTCATTTCACTCGTTACCAGTTTAAGTTGCTGTTATTATTTTCTTTCATTGGGTGCTGATCAAAGTCTTTCGATTAGCGATGTCTTTTATTAAAGAATTTTATTTTGGAAATCCCTGCCATTTGGAATGTTTTTTTAATGGCTACAGCAGTGATGACTATATGGGAGTGATTTATTAATAGTCAAGGCGAAAACTTACACTATATTCTACTTTTGGCTAAATCGCAAAAGAAGGGCCATTGGGCGCCAAATGTGGTAACCAAGGTATCATCAAAGCCTGATTAGCCAACATTAATTAAGCGGTTTCTATTGGTCAAGATTAATTACGAGCTTTTCATTGGCCAAGAGTAATTACATGGTTTAATTAAATTACTGGAATGTTCTAGAAGAATTAGAAACCGTCAATTTTAATAACTATTTAGTTCACTCGTTACTTGATGCAGGCAGCTGTTGTTGTTTTGTTTTTCTTTGTGAGGTGGTCAAAATCTTTCGATTAGAGATATCTGGTAATGAAGAATTTTATTTTTGGAATCCTTGCTGTTTGGAATATTTTATTTTAATTTTTATTTGCTATAGCAGGGATTTCTACAGAAATTTGCGAAATCAGAATTCTTTCAGAATTTTAAGTTTCATATTTCAAATATTCATCGTAAAAATAATAGAAAAAAGTTAACTTTTCTTTTTAATTTTTATCGCTATTTTAAATAATTTAAAAATAAAATTAAAATTGGGACTAAGCAATATTAATTAATTAATAATTAATATAAAATTAATTAGATTATTAGAATTATTACTTATTAATAATTCTAAGTATTGATAATTGTAATTAATATTATAATTATTATATATATATTATAATTATAATTAATACTTGTAATAAATGTTAATAATTATTAACATTAATTATTAATAATTATATTATTAATTATTAATAATATTAATTAGACAATATTGTGATTAAGATTAAGATTAAAATTAAGATTAGATAATATATAAATGTGAAACATTTTTTGTACTTACTCCCTTATTCTAATTAAAAAGGAAAACAAAAATTGTGAACTGATCTTCAAATTTTTCGTATCATAAAAATGGCAGATGTTTAATTAGTTATAAGCAGCTGCAAATACATATACATTAAAAATACAGGAAAACATAAACGACGAAGAGTAATTTGTCAAATCTGCATGCTTTAAACAAACATTTCACTTCGTTATCTGAGAATTTGATTAAGTAAGAGTGATTATTTTTTTTAGTGAACATGAATCTTTCTTTACAATTTCAATTTTATCTTTTTTTAAAACTTTCAGTTTAATAATGTGTACAAAAATCACTGATATGAATGACATTTACTATTATCTAAATTTTAATTGAAAATTATATTATTAAATGATTTTAGAATAGAACAGAAACTATTTAAAATTATGCATCATTTTTACAAACCTTCATTCTATGCTATCTTCACTGAATTCTGGTTTCTTTATTTTTAATTTTATTTTTTAATTATGAATTTACTACCCCTCCCCCTCTGAAACTTTATGATTTATTTAACATTGTATAAACAAATCTCTAGCAATTTTTTTTTTAATTTTGCAAGTGCACTTTCCTTTTTAAATTAATTTTTCATATAATTTTGAAATTGATATCCTTATATAACCACATAATTTTCGATGTTATAAGAAAGGCATACAAATGTAAATAAAATTACACTTTCCTCATGTTAATAGCTTAATTAGGAGACCTATTACAAATTAAGAGAATTGCTATAAAACTTTAAAACTTTATCATTTGTAACAATTTGCTATAACTTAACTTAACCACATAATTAATCTTGGCCGATAAAAACCACATAATTAATCTTGGCCGATAAAAACCACATAATTAATCTTGGCCAATCAGGCATTAGGAGATACTTTGGTTACAACATTTGGTGATTTTCGTCCACTTGGCCGTCGAAAAAGGTCGCCAAATCCCAACGGCTCCAATTTTTTTTTTGACATAGCATCAATCGTAGCATAAAATATATATTAAAAATTTATGTAGCTGTATTTTCAAAATGGATGGGTATTTCTTTTAATTAAAAGTTTGTATTTTTCTTGTATCTTTTCTTTGTTTGTATATGCGAAAGCCAGAAGGCTCTTGCATATGCAAAAAAATATTCACATAACAAAATACATTCATATTCAAAATAGTATTTATTCTTTATGTGCAAAAAGTTTCGAATACTGAGGTGGTGGGGTTAATATGGGAGTATTCAATTGACGAGGAATGCATCAAACCATAAAAAGGAAAATTGGAATTTTGGATTTTTAAAATTTGACCTGTTTATTCCAAATCAAGGTAAAATAATTCTCCTTCACAGTTTTTTTTTTTTTTTTACTGATATATCAATATTTATTTTAGAAATGCTTGTTTGCTTAACACATTTCGAAGTCTGTTCACAACTCAAGTTAATGTTATTTCAAAATTAAACTCTCAAAAAAAAAAAAAAAAACTTTTTAAAAGAGTCAAAATAGGGGAAATTGCTTATAATAATGTTTTTGTAATATGACATTCCAAAATTTATTATATCTGGTTCTGAGTCCTGCATAACTATTATTCTTTTTATTTGGCACAATTCAAGGTTTTTTTTTTCTTTTTGTACTCTTTTTGGTCTGATTCTAAACTAATTCTGGATTTCTGTAATCGAGCCTTTTAGAACTTTTACATTCTTCCTTTTTTTTTAATTGTCAGTAGTTCCATTTTTTTTTACTTTTATCTAATTCTGATCGTTATGATCGTTAGATTTTTAGTAATCAGTTTTGAATTTCTGGTTCTTTCTGAATTTTTATCACATCACTAACTCATTTATTTGCTGTGGTTGTTTGTAATAGTTCTGAAGGACTCAGAACCAGATATCCAGAACTGCTTGTTATCGCTCTGGTCATTGATACGACAGGCTTTCAGGTTCGAATCAAGCAGTGGCTTGGATGTTTGTGAGTGATTAGGAATCCACTTTGAACTGTAGGTTAATTAGCCTAAAATGTGCTAAAAAATAACCAAAATTGAATTTGAATGATTCGAAACCAAGTTTGAATTTTTCCAGAATTAAATCTTTGGAACGTAGCATTTGGTACTAATAATAGACTGAATGTCCTTTTAATTAATGATTTAAAAAGCACACGAAACGAATATATATTAGAATAATTTTGTAAGGGTTTTTTTGTTGATTCGAAATTAGTGCCCATATATTTGATTTAAAATATAATGCTTGTAGAAGTATTTATGGTAAATTGACTAAAGATTGCATTTTTTTTTTTTGAAAATTGTCTAGTATACATATCTTTTAATTCTTTATATACAATACATAATATAATATAAAAGCAAATAAAGACTTCTGTAATATGACATTAATTTAATAAATGTTGTAGCAGTTGATTTTGCACGACTATTGGCTTAGTGGCAAAGTGCACCACTGGTGAGCATTAGGGCGGAGGTTCCATCCGTTGGCTTGGGTACTTTGTTGTAGACACGGTTTCACAAAACGAGGAGTCTCGAGTTGCTGAACTTGCTCATTGAGTTTGGGTGCTTATCAAGTTGCATCGAGTGTTTGGGATGTTTAGCATCTTGCCTCATGAGTCGGACTGCCTGGTGGGAGTTTTCCGGTTTTCTCCCATAGGGTACAAAAATGAGTGGTAGTTCCCCTAAAATAGTCCTCCGGGAAGGCACTGCCCTCCTTCTTCTGGGACGAGAAGACAAGTCAGGCTTCTACCTACGGGTGCTCCATCAAAACAGAAACTCCCCCCTTTTCCCTCCCTTCATGAGTCCACACGGGTTCTTGGACTTGGTCTAGATGTTGCTGTCTATCAAGTGGGATAAGAAACAATAGTACTTGGTTTGATTTTTGTAGTAAACGAAAGAAGTTATTAGGCATATAGTTGTTGCTTATAGACTTTTTTTTTAATATTAATATTTGTAATTTTTTAAATATCTGTACTCAAATATGTATTTATCTAAACAGAGTTGCATATTTTAATATATAATTTAGCAGCAAGCAGATATACTTTAATGGGAATAATTTTAAAATGGTACATGATTTAGTAATAAATATCGCAGAAATAAATTAAAAAATACGTACATAGGTAAATTGCATCCAAGATAGCAGGTTATTCAGAGAATTTGATCTTCTAGTCTGCAAAAAAAAAAAAAAAAAAATGGAAAACTATGAAATTATCTTTCTAATATTTAGATGTTTACTTTCTTATTAAATTAAAATTTAATAGCTTTTTAGTTTTTAATATTTCGTCAAAGTATGAAAATCTTTCAAAAAAAGTTGCTATTTAAGACTACAAGACTTAAAATGACTTGGATACTTTTCTTTCTAAGAGTTTGATTTGGATTTAAAATGCACTGAATCATACATATATTTATTTCTCTGAAATATATTAAAAATTACATACTATTTATTGAAACATCTCGACGCCGAGTCATATCTGTTAGTCGATTTACTAGAACTGGGTTTTTAATTATAGTATTAGCATTACATGTACAAATTAATAAGGCCAATTCATTACAACATAATATTTAATTGGAAAACATTATTTACAAACATTTTTTTTTCCAATGTGGAGATACTTTTGCACTGAACATAGGGTCCATCAATTGCAAGCAATTGCGTTATTGTTATTATAATCGTGCTACTTTATCATCATCATTTTATCATTACAATTCATTTAATCATTACAATAATCTTTATCGACATTATTAATATATTGCTTTTATCATCATCATCATCACTGGCACAACAGCCCCATGCTAGGTAAAGGCCGTCTGTTTCGAGTCCCGGTGGTGCCATGGATGTTTAAGCCGTAGGTCTCGGCCTCCCATGTAGATCGTCACAGAGCCCATTCAGACTTATCACTCATATCATTTCCAAACTGTAAAAGGGCAACTCAGCTTTAAGCACAGTGATGTGATGTGGTTTAGTAGTAGTAGTATTAGCCGTATAGTAGTATTAGTCACCGGGACCTACGGTTCAAAGTGGATTCTGAACCACAACAAACATCCATGGCATCACCGGGACTCGAACCCTGTGACACTTAGTATCCAGGGCGCTAGTCACTCGGCCATCAGGCCCAATATGTTGATTTAGTAATTAAAAAATTTTCACTACAACAGAACAAAGAGAGAGGTAATTTTTTGAAGTTGGACAATGGCTTATCATACTAAAGAAAAGACAATTGGACTATATTAATTGACTATAGGTTGTTATCACAATCTAAACTTTTAATTTCTCAAATAAGTGATTATAAAGCACTCTAAAAATGTGATTGAATTATTAAAATTTTTATGTGCTAGTTAACGTACATAATCATTCAGTTACTAGTGAAATAATCAATAAGTATAGTAAATGCAAGAGTGGTTTGTCCCTGCTTACCACTATAACTGTGGAATCCATCCCGTAGCCCCATAATGGTTATATGGTAGAGTTAGTCCCTATCCCCATCCCAGTCCCCCCATCCATGACGAAAATTGTGGTTTGGAACTGCAAAGGTTGGGGTTTTAAACATAGCGACACGCACGGACAGACCAAGCTTACATTTAACATGATTTTCCGTGACGATATTTAAATTTATTTTGATTAAATTTGTTGACGCACAAGAACTCGCACTCTACCAATTGCAGTATGTCGTGTTTTTTAAATTATCTTAAATTAAACTAAATTGATGTGAAGTGTTTGAGTTTCGCGGCGCGAGCTTTTCAGTGCACGTGCAAAAAATTCAATGATTAAAACATTAAAGGGTTTTTTTTTGTCTGTTAAGGTCCGCTTTGTTTGTGCGTGTTTATTTTAGAGACCATAAGATTTTGTAATATTAAATAAATAGTTTATTTTTAATTTTTTAATATTTTAATATATTTATTTTTAAAGAATGAAATAATTTATCTATATATTTTACATTTAATCACCGCTATATATATGAGCACTGAAATGCACAAAATGTTTTGACATATGACTTATTGAAGCGTTGTCAAATTTGATTTTTTTGGCCAAATCGCAAAATAGGAGCCGTTGGGATTTTGATGACTTTCTTGTAGGGGCGATTGAGAGATACTATAAATCGCCATATGTGATGACAACAGTTTCTTGTATTATTTGCAATTCACTTCACTAGTAGCAATGCGTTACTTGGCGCAAAAATTCTTCACGTCAAATTCCAACGGCCCCTGTTCTGCTGCTTTACCAATTTTTTTTTTTTTTAATTTTCTATTCTGATTTTATTTGTGATTGATAAGAAACAGAAATGATAGCAAAAGAAATGCAACAGACGAGGAACGAAAAAGCACATTTAGCGTTATAGAATAGAAAAGTAGTAATTAGAAAAGATTATCCAGTGAAACAATCTGCGAGTACACATAAAGAATCTGCTGAAGAAAATAGATTAAGAAATGAACTAAATAGAGTTACACTGAGTAAAGTTCTTGAGAAAAAAGGCCTGCAAACGCATGAACAAACCATTTGCGTACAAGAAGTCCGAAGCAGAATGAATAAAGATTACAGTTTACAGGTGAGGCCTTCCTTTATGATCCCAGTAAAGCGTTTAAAAAAAAAAACGTTGTTATTGGCAAAATGGATCAAGTGTATCAGTGCTGTGGTGCCAATATGGCTTCAAATCTAGAATACTGTACTGCTGAGGTAGTCGTCAATCTTGCAACCCTGAATATTTCGCCAGTTTCTTTATGGTTACAATATTGCAATTAGAGGAATTCGCAACTTCTTTTTCCGAACAATAGAGAGTTTTTGCGAACCGTATTTTTATAATACGGTATGCAAAAACTCTCTAATATATTTAATTGTTATTTACATAATTTTTATTTACATTAAATAAGAATTGAATATAATCAATAGATTATTCAAAGATTGTTATTATAACGTATGGCGGCAACTGATACAGAATATAAAATTTTTTTATGATGTTGCCACTCCTGAAAATATGAAACAAACAACAAAAACAATTTTTTATTTTATTATTAAGTTATATTTGATTATCATATAATTATTTTCTTTATAATGTTGGCATTATTAAGGTTTTGTGACAATAGTTATTTGAATTCACGCAAAAGAATGTTACTTTTATTTTTAGAACATAGTTCACGGCGAAAACGTCGTTCGAACGTATTATATTTACCTGCGGTTTTGTGATGTTTTTTTTAAATGCTGTTGACATAGTTAAGGTTTTGTGGCAACCTTTGATTTGAATTCGCGCCGAAAAATGTAACTTTTTAATTTTAGGACTTTAGTTCATGGAAGAAAAAGCCAGTTAGAACCAATGAAATTTTTTATGGTTTTGTGATGCTGTTCTTGTTCTTATTTTTTTCATTTTCTTGATATGGTCATGCAAGGAAAAACTTTAGTGAGCAAATAAAAAGATCATTTTCGCCTCCAACAAAGGATACATCAAAATAAAATGTAAATTATTATATTCTTTTTTTCTTATTAATATCTTTTTATCATTCGAATTCGGCATTGTAAAGAACAAGAAATATTTTTTGACATAATAGAAAAAAAAAAAATAGCATATTAATGAATAATTTTGGCGTAATTTTATCGTAATAGCGATTATTATCGTTGTTAAAATTATACATTTTTTTTGAGTGAGCAAAACAAAATTCCGCAAATAATTTGATTTTAAAAATGATAAAATTTGCTTAAAAGCAATTTAGGAACAAAATTTGGCAAAAATAATGATATATTTTGACGTCAAAGCGATAACATTTGTTGTAAAGGCAATTTAGGCATAATAGTGCTAAAACTTGGAGTTAAACAGTTAACATGTGGAGAAAAAGCATTTTAGAAATAAAATTCCTCTTAGTGATAAAATTTGCCGAAAAAGCAATAAATTTTGGAGTAAAGGCTATTTAAATAAATTTTGGCATAATAGCTGTCTAGCTACTAATGTTGGCGTAATAACGATTTTAAGATATTTTTTTAGTTATTTTGGCGAAGTAGCATTTTACAATGACATCGAATTTCGGCAACCATTTTGTTTGTTTGCTTGGCCTAGAGATAGATTTTGGCGTAATATCATTTTACCGGGAAAACTAACTTTGGCATTCATTATTATATTAACTTGGGGACTTCACATCCTGGCGATTCATTTGGCACAAAGCGTACAGGATTCTAGATTTTTTTTTACCCCAATATGTTTAGTTTAAAAACACCAGGTTTTATGAGGGGAAAAATTCAATAAATACTACAGGATTATCTCATTATCAGTGCATCCACCAGAATTATCTCATTACGTGATTAAAAACACTCAAGAATCAAAGCATGTTCTACAAAATATGAGAGCTTGCAATGCTTTTCTTGAGGTGCTCCCTCCATGAGCAGTACAAAACATTAATTCAATACTGTTTTTTTATTAAAGGACCATTCTATCATAAAGTGAGATATTGTTAATATTGCTAAACGAATCTCATAAAGTTTTGCAAATGTATTTTATTGGCGACGAACAAATGGAATGTTGCACAAATATGATTGGATGGAGATGGAAAATCATTGAAGATCTGCTGATGATTTTACATAATTACAAACAAGCTGTTCACGTATTTAGAACAACAAGATGGAATGGTAATTCAGTATAATGTTGTGATAAAAAAAGACAGGTTGGAAAACAAATGACCAGTTGGGGAATACGAACGTCCATTCAGTGCACCTCAAGTCAATGAAATTGCCTTGTAAATGAAGTCAGTCAGTGAGTCATTATAAAATATATATAATATATACATAATATTTACGTAAATTTACTTAATATTTATATGCATAATATATATCGTAAATAAAGGCAGTGAGTACACGTCACATAATGATTTGGTTTGTCGTTCTACGGTCATCTTGTGCACACGAGGGCTAAACAGACCAGGAACTACAGTTTAAAGTGGATACCGAACCCCTCACAAACATCCATGCCACCGTCAGAATTCGAACCTGGAGAATGGGTATCAAGACACATAATGAAGATCAAGATACAGTAAACACTTCATTTTTACAATGCACCAAATCTCAAAATCTCAAAGAAAAGTCACCAAATCTCAACGGCCCCTGTTTTGCGATTTGACCAAAAATAGGTAAAATAGTAAAATAGGATGTATATGGAGAAACTCCCATGAACCGTCATGACATAAAAGCTCAATTTTTCTACAGAAACAGATGAGATTGATGGATGCCATCGAAAAGTATATTTTTATGACCATTAGATGCTGGATAATCACAATCGAGTGGCGGAAATGAGCATTACCTCTTTTACACAATTTAATTTTGTTACACTATAAAATCCGTCCAAATCAAATTGATCAAATAATTCGAGCTGAATTTCCGAATTTAGAAGAGGATCCATAATTATGGAATATAATAATGTAAAACATGATTCACGGTCCATGCGGAAGATTAAATATGAGTTCACCATGTATCATATTTAAATGAGATACAAACAGGAGATGAATAACCTAAGTACAATCTCTGGGAAATGGTGGTTTCGCTATCAAATTACGAATGTGAGATAACATATAAGAAGAGAATCAATAAGAAGAGATATAAGAAGATAATCAATGGATGGTGCCATGCAATCCGCATCTCTCAAAAATGTTTTAATCACACACGAGTGTGGAGTATTGCAATTCAGTGAAAGCAAATGAATATGTGTGCAAATATGTTAACAAAGCACTAATATGACTGTATATGAAATATCCAAAGAAAAAAAGATAACAAAAAATCCAAAAAGATGAATTACCTCAGTATAAAATGGGCAGATATATGTGTAAATCGTGATGAAGCGGCTTAGCGAATATTGTTTTCCAAAATTAAATATCCGAATAATAGTTTATCTGAAATTAAATATCGAGTTCAATGAAGAGATTTTTTTTCTCCAATGCAGCTGACAAACAGACATGGACATCTTGGATGCCTTAAGGCAAGCGCTGCACAGACGTTACTCACTTTGCATTACCCAGGGGCGCGTGTAACTTGAAGATAAGCCACGGACGCGGGAGTAACAATGCCCCCGCAACGCTCTACGATCCTATTAGACCGGGACCTACGGCTTAAAGTGGATTCGAACCACTACACACATCCATGGCACCGCCGGGACTCTAACCCGAAACCTGTGGTACCGAGTGCCAGAGCGCTAGTCACTCTGCCATTCAGGCCCAGTCAATGAAGAGATATTTAAACTAGCATTTATTCGATTGAAGGTTTGGTTTGATTTGTCGCTCTACGGTAATTTTTTTGCACACTTTAATCTAATTAGACTGGAGGCCTGATGGCCGAATGGTTAGCGCTCTGGCGTTCGGTACCACAGGTATCGGGTTCAAATCCCGGCTTTGCCCATGGGTGTTGTAATGGTTCGGAATCCACTTTAAACCGTAGGTCCCGTCCTAATAGGATCGTAGAGCGTTGCGGGGGCATTGTTACTCCGATTCCGTGGCTTACCATCAAGTTACAAGCGCCCCACAAAGTGAGTAACATCGGTGCAGCCCTTATGGCGAAGATCACGGTCTATTTGCCAGCTGCATTAGAAGAAAAAAAAGTCTAATTAGACTGAGACATACAGTTTAACGTAGATTCTGAACCACTTACAAAACTTCCGCAACAAGCCACGGCCAGGATTATCGGTGATGATTCATATGATGTCTTTCGAAGCATCGGATAGAGAGATCTACGAGGAAATTCAGAATTAATGGAAAATGCATTAATTATTCTTTCTGGAGAATTATGGCAAACCCTTCCAGTTATACCAAAATCAACTCCAGATGAAATCAATGCATATTTGAAGCAATTGTTTATCTGTCTTCGAGTAATAAAAGTATCAAAAAGAAATATGCGAGTTCAACTTTCTTAATGAGGTAGAAAGGAGGAGAAATTTTTACAAATTGGTGAAAGCATTCGCCCAATTAATTGTGTAACTTGACAAATTGAATTTACGAATGATTGATATAATATTGTAAACAGTATAAATGAATCCATAGATTAAGTTTATCCGAATATTGTTAAAAAACGCACACAAGTTCAAACTGGTTATTTGCAAGAGTTATTTGAGCAATAAAGAATTAAGTAGTTGACGATATTAATCTAAAAATTCAATACAAGGCCCCTGGAGAGGAAAGAACATATTAGTCAATCAATTCAATGGTTGATGTAAATGCTTTTACATACATTGTTTAACGTTAAAAATAGGATCAGCAATTATTTTGTTGAGATATATTTAGATTCACTAAGGTTATGTAATGGAACAAGAAATGACCGTGAAACTGATATCAAACAATATAATTGAAACGAAAATAATGTCAGGAAAAGATAAAGGAAAAAAAAAGTATTTATTCCGAGGATTCCTCTCATATCTATAGAATTGCCCTTTCAATTCAAAAGACAGCAATTTTCAGTAAGATTAACATTTAGTGTCGCTACGAATAAAGAACAAGGACAACCATTAAGGTACTGTGGTATTAATTTTTAAAAATCATGTTTTTCTCACGGTCAGTTATGTGTGTAGAGTAGGAAATCAAAAGAATCTATATATTTGCTCACCAAATAATGAGACAAATGTAGTTCATAAGCAAATATTGCAATAGAATAAGTTAGGTATGAAATAAACTGTAAAAAATTAAATAAAAACAGACGTTTTTTTCACTAAAGGCAATAACAGCAGCTTTGTAAATATAATGATTTTGTTTAGATTTATAATTCATTCATTCACATTCGTCCGAGCGAAACCGGGAAATTATGTATTATTTTTCTTTAGAGTTAAGAAGGATCAAATTTAAAAAATGTTTGTAGTTATATAAAAGTAAAAATATAAAATTATGGCTGTTTTTCAACTTTTAAAAAAATTATTTTAATTATATGAAAGATTCATTTCATATAATTCTTGCAGCAATGATATTATTTTTTATCAGAAATAGCAGAATAGGGGCCGTTGGGATTTGACATAAAAAAAAATCTTTTCCCAAAAGTGTGCCAAGTATGGAACTGCGATTGTAAGTGTAGAGAATTGTAAACAGTACAAGAAATACGGGTTACCACGTTTAGCGACTTTTCACCCAACTGGTGCCACAAAAAAAGTTGCTAAATTCCCCTATTTTACGATTTGGGGTTTTTATCCAATACTCTTATGAAATACTGCATTTAAGTTTATTCCATGAAAAATGCTTACATTTCACGAAAGATTGATCATCAATTTTCATAAATCAATCATTTTTAAAATGAATTTCTATCATTTAAAAAATTTAAATATTCAAAAAATCACTGTAAAGTTATGTTTTGCAAAAAAAAAAAAAAAAAAGTCTACATTTCTTTATATGTGAAAGATAAAAAGAATTAACATTTAAAAAATTGCTAAAATTAATGATATGTAAATAACATTTCCTACCTCGGAAAGCATTACATTATATTTTTTTTCCTAGGGGCCTGCATGGCCGAATGGCTAGTGCTCTGGCGCTCAGTACTACATGTTTCGGGGTCGAGTACCGGCGGTGCTATGGATGTTTGTAGTGGTTCGGAATCCACTTTAAACCGTAGGTCCTGGTCTAACATGACCGTAGTGCGTTGCGAGGGTATTGTTACTCCGCGTCCGTACACTTATCTTCAAGCTACACTGCCTCCAAGGTAACGTCGGTGCAGCGCTTACCTTAAAGCATCAAAGACAATCTAAGTCTAAGTGTTTTGCCAGCTGCATTAGAACAAAAAAAAAATATTTTTATCCTTCAGAAATTTTATTTAGTTTAATTGGATTTAGTTATGTCTTATACATAGAAAGGTATAATTTAAAAACAATAACATTAAATTAGTGTAATTATAATGACATTCATTTAAAGCAATTTAATACAATCTTGCAATATTTTAATACTTTATCTTGTAAAATCATAGTCAACATGACAAAGCACTAGAGCCTCGGGCAGGTAATGCTGAAAGGACGTTGCATATTTTGGAAATTAGATCAATTTATAATCGTATTTCTGTTATATACTATTACAATCAAAACAATTTATTTCCCATTAAGTCAGCATGGCAATGTAAAGCATCAGATTTAGCATGACGGGGCCTGAATGGCCGAGTGGCTACCGCTCTGGCGCTCGGTACCACAGGTTTCGCGTTCGAGTCCCGGCGGTGCCATAGATGTTTGTAGTGGTTCGGAATCCACTTTAAATCGTAGGCCCCGGTCTAATAGGATCGTAGAGCGTTGCGGGGGCAATGTTACTCCGCGTCCGTGGCTTATTTTCAAGTTATACGGGTAATGGAAAGTGAGTAACGTCTGTGCAGCGCTTGCCTTAAGGCATCCAAGACAGCTGTCTAAGTGTTTGCCTGCTGCATTAGAAAAAAAGATTAATCATGACATTTATAACGAAACAAGCTAATTTTGCCATAGAATAAAATGCTACCATGTGCAAAAAGACCGTTACAAAACAAGTTCTGTAAAGATTTCTGACGCTATAATTATAAATGTCATTTGAAAATGTTTTACAAATCAAAAATAGATGCTTTGATCATGCCGCATTTGTGGCCTCAGAATTCTATATAAAAACTACATTTCTGTTATATACAATTACAATCAAAGCATTTTATTTCACATTGAGTCAGCATGAAAATGTTGAATGTTTCTCACATTAGGTTTTGGATAAGAAAAATTAAGTTCTATGAAACTCGTTTTATTTTAATCATTCATTCGGTAAAAAAACCCTCTTAATATAGACTCGAACAAATTTTTATTAAATTCTAGGCTTATTCTGTCCTACATTTTAGGCATTACATAATTTAACTGCAGCTTTGATTTGGTTTGCCACTCTACGGTCATTTTGTGCACACTCTGAGCTAATTAGACCGGGACCTACAGTTTTAACCTGGTTCGGAACCACTCACAAACATCCATGCCACCGCCAGGATTTGAATCTGAATCCTGTGGTATCACAGGCCAGAGGGCCATCAGGCTGCTCTGCTGCTTTGGGGAAATGTTACATTTCTGAAATCTATTTTCAATATTTTTTTGCATTTTTATTCTTAACGGCGTTATTTGAATTTGTTTGAATATATAATTGTTATAAAATGTCTTTGCTTAGCTGGTCATTTCTTTCTGAACTTTTTTAGTACTTAAAATAATTTATAATATATTTAGCAATTCATTCTTTTCAGAGTGGCACTAAAAACACTAATTTAATTTGAAAATTTAAATTTTAAACTACTTTGCAAACTGAAAATTAGTTTCTTGCAAAATATTATTTTTAGATATTTAATCATCATCTAATATGGATTTCTCACAATGCGTAAGTTATGAAATTTTAATAAATATTTTTTTTTATGAGTGAATTAAATATGCTCAATTGTCCTTTAAATGATAGCGAAATTAAACTATGCGATGATTATGGAAATATGCCTCACAATTTCGTTAAAATTGTAATTAATTATTGTAATTGTTAATATGTATGCAATGGTGAAACAATATTACCAGTAATTCTACGCATTTTCGACAGCTTAATAATATATGGTTACGAAAATATGCGAACATTTGCTTTAAAAGTGTATTTGATTATTGAAATTGCGGATAGGCATGCAATGGTGAAACAATGTTACCATGGATTCTATGGTGTTTCGACAGCTTAATAATATATGGTTACGAAAATATACGCACATTTTCTTTAAAATTGTATTTGATTATTGAAATTGTAAATAAGTATGCAATGGCGAAACAATATTACCCGTAATTCTATGCATTTTCGACAGCTTAATAATATATGGTTACGAAAAATTGCACCCATTTGCTAAAAATATATTTGATTATTGAAATTGTGAATAAGTATGCAATGGTGAAACAATATTACCATGGATTCTATGGTTTTTCGACAGCTTAATAATATATGGTTACGAAAATATGCGCACATTTTCTTTAAAATTGTATTGGATTATTGAAATTGTAAATAAGTATGCAATGGCGAAACAATATTACCCGTAATTCTATGCATTTTCGACAGCTTAATAATATATGGTTACGAAAAATTGCACCCATTTGCTTAAAAATATATTTGATTATTGAAATTGTGAATAAGTATGCAATGGTGAAACAATATTACCATGGATTCTATGGTTTTTCGACAGCTTAATAATATATGGTTACGAAAATATGCGCACATTTGCTTTTTTAAAAGTGTATTTGATTATTGAAATTGTGGATAGGCATGCAATGGCGAAACAATATTACCCGTAATTCTATGCATTTTCGACAGCTTAAAATACATGGTTACGAAAAATTGCACCCATTTGCTTAAAAATATATTTGATTATTGGAAATTGTGAATAAGTATGCAATAGTGAAACAATATTACCATGGATTCTATAGTTTTTCGACAGCTTAATAATATATGGTTACGAAAATATGCGCACATTTTCTTTAAAATTGTATTTGATTATTGAAATTGGGAACAAGTATTCATTGGTCAAAAAATACGACCAGAAACTGCATAGTTTCCCTTAGTTTCATAATAACTCCTATAACAATAAAAGTACACTCATGTCCATAAATTAAGGATAATGAAGTTCAGGCAAAGAAAGAGACAGAAGCAAAACAAATTTGACTTATTTGTAAAGTCTATTTATTAAACAAAAGGTAAAGAGCAAAAAGATGCTATATGTTTGACATAATTAATAAAAATTGCGATTTTTACTCCCTGGAGCAAATTTCAAAAAAGAACCTATTTACAAAAAACAGTATAACATGGTTAGTATGATGGTTAATATGGAGTATGTCTCCCGGACGATGCAATACAGGCCTTACAACGCCTAGGCATGCTGAGTATCAAATTATCAATCTGATCTTAGGGAATATTACACCACTCATCAAGCAATGCCCTCCGAAGTTCCGGTTGACAGGTGGGAGGGGGTTGATGGGTTGCAATTCGTCGGCCAAGCATGTCCCACACATGCTCTATTGGATTCAAGTCCGGTGAGTATTCTGGCCAATCCATACGGTTGATATCCTCCAATTGAAGGCATTCGTCTACAATGTTTTGCACGGTGAGGACGGGCGTTGTCATCCATAAACAGAAATTCTGCACCCATGGCACCCCGAAAAAACGTACATGTTGTTCCAGAATGACATCCCGATAGATGTGGCCTTGGGTCATCGTTACACTCTGAGCATGCAGGTCATTTCTGGAACCAAGAATAATTCCTCCTCAAACGAGCCATCCTGCACCATCGTAACGGTGTCGTTCAATGGTGTTATCTTGGTGGTAACGGGTATCTGGCGCTCTCCATATAAAAGTCCGGCGAGAATCAGACTGCAAACTAAACCTGGACTCGTCGGAAAACATCACACAAGATCACTGTTGCGGTGTCCACAATGCATGCTCTCTACTCCAGGTTAATCGCAGGCGACAGTGGAACACATCTGACAGGCCTACGAGCATATAGACCAATGTGCCCTTAGCGTCTGTACATGATCTGCCTAGAAACTGCCGTACCGGTAGCTAAAGAGAGCTGACGAGACAGGTCTGATGCTGTGCTCCGTCTGTTTCTTTTGGCAGTAACTGCTAAATACCGGTCCTCATTCGGCGTTGTAACTCGGGGTCGACCTGTGCTGCTAAACATCTACTCACATTACCATCATCTTGGAATCGTTGCCAAAGCCTGGAGATGACACTCTGGGCGATTCGAAGTTCCTCGGATACTTCCAGCTGCGTACGTCCCCATTCCAGTCGTCGATAATTCTACTACGTAAAAAATCATCCAAATGCTTCCTTTGTGTCCATAACTATACGGTTATTGCACTGAAAGGCTTTGAGCGCTTGTGAACAATTTTACTTCTTTGCCACCATTCCTTATATACCCCTCTCTTACACTCTCGTCATTTACTATCCGCCATCTGGTGGTTTCCTGTAATTTGCATATTCTTCACCTTCAAGATGTGTGTGATAATTCTACAGGTGAAATTTTTATTTAGAGTTCAATTTCTGTGTCATTCTGAATTATCCTTAATTTATGGACATGTGTATATATTAGATACCATACCCCGATCTAACAATATCTACAAATTAATGGTTATCCTAAAATGTTTACAGATGTTGCATAAATTGCTGGAGTTTTAAAGTATTAATTAACTCCATAATATACAATATTAATTGATTTATTTGCAAGACATTTTATATGAATAAATCAACTAATAATGGCATTCTCAAATTGCCATTTTTAAACATAAATTTCGAGTGTAGTTAATTAACGAATTAATTATAAAAACATACATTATTATAGTTCTTAACTAAATTACAAGAATTTGAAAGCATCTCATAAAAAAATCTATTATGAGTTTGATTTTGGAACTTGTTATACATTTTACGCATTTTTTTCAATGTTCTAAATATCAATATTTAGTAAAAATTTATTTTCAATACAGGTTCATGCTAACTTCGTGCAGCAAAATTTGGAGCAATGAAGTTTTATTACCCTCTCCTAAGTGAAACACTTTAAAATTATCTGTAATGCTATTATCTGTAATCTATGTTAATTGGTTAAGGCCACCTATAAAATGTCTATAACTTATTATAACTCACCTTAAAGCACGTAAATACGGCAACCTACGTGGTTTATTACCATATTGCGCTTTTTCAATTGGTGATAAGAGTTGGCAAGTTAAAAGCTAAGTGTCAAGTATCGCTCCAATTTAATTTATTCCTATAACTCACAAATAAACAAAAGATTATTCCACTTCAGAGATGTTCTCTTGAGGTCCACCTCGTGTATGGCCTTAGGTCTAAAAATAACGTGCAAAATTATTGTAAAAAATTAATTGGCAACACTTAATATAGAAATGGATGAGGACTAAAAGGGGCATTAGTGACCGATGACAACTGAAAAGGGTGTTCTGGAATATTTTCATCGAGGTCGTTGGTACAATCAAGATCAATTTATGGGCAAAATAATTATTATTAACCACAAAAAACAAAAGAAAATCAGATTTCTTACTGAGAACACATAAAATCTAAGTGCATCACAAAGATTCACACAAAGTCTTTATTCATTTAAACATATATCAAAAATTTAAAAATAGAAAGAAAACTTTTTAAAAAAACAAATTTTGAGAATTTGGAAAAATAGCATAAATTTACAAATATTTATAAAAGGCAGGTTTCTTATTAATAAATTGATAAAAATTGTCAGCCATCTAATTTCTGGAAATATATATTTCCATTCGTTTTAAATATTTTCTAAATGGAGTTTGGAGCAATTCAGTAATGATTTGTCAATGCATTGTACACTTCCAACGTTGTAGTTCAAATATAGGAGAATATATAACTAAAGTAAGAACGATTTTTCTTAAATTAGAAAGCGCTGAAAATTGGGAATAGCTCTTAAAGCATTTACTTTAAACTACAGAAAATGTTGCAATAGTGACAGCTGTAATTAAAGAGGTGAGTGTTTTAGTGGTATTGTAGCATAATGGCTAAGGTTACCTGTTACAAATTATACACTTTTTAATTGAAAATATTATTAAAGGGCACCATCCATTCTTGGTATACTATTCATAGACTCATAATAGTCTTCAGGAATTCATAATATTTGTATAACCACATTTAACTGAAAATATGATTAGAAAGGACACTATCCATGCTTGGGATACCATTTATACAGTGCCACAATAGTCTTCAGGGATTCATAGTGTATGTATAGCCCCCCATTTAATTGAAAATATGATTAAAAGATCACCATTCATGCTTGACATACCATTCATATACATTATCACAATAATCTTCAGAGATTTATAGTGTATGTATAACCAAATTTAATTGAAAATATGATTAAAGGACACCATTTATGCTTGGCATACAATTCCTACAGTCTCAACAATGGTCTTCCAAAGGATTCATAGTGTGCGTAACCACATTTAACTGAAAATATGATTAAAGGACACCAACCATGCTTGGCATACCATTCATACAGTCTCAACAATAATCTTCAGGGGATTCTTTGTGCATGTATAACCACATTTTAATTGAAAATAGGATTAAAGGACACACCATCCATACTTGAAGCATACCATTCATACACTCTCGAAATTATCTTCAGGGATTCATAGTGTATATATAACCACATTTAATTGAAAATAGGATTAAAAAACACCATCCCTACTTGGCATGCCATTTATATAGTCTCACAATAGTCTTTAGGGATTCATAGTGTATGTATAACTCACATTAATCGTATGAGATCTAGAACGAAATAAAGAATTCCGCAATCGAGCAATGCACATGT